>WURS02464466.1:0-13396 GCA_011762765.2 Rhinocypha anisoptera | reverse complement strand
CTCACACCAGTTTTGAATCGCATTAAGGTCCTTCGACAATAAGTTCCTATCTGCCTCACTGGAAATATCCTTGTATAACCACCGCGTCGTCAGCGAATAGGCGCATTTTGCTGGTGACCAAGGTATTATTATCATTAATGTAAAGGAGAAATAGTAAGGGAACCCCTCAATCCGTGTCCCGTGATTATGCATTTACTCAGATTAGAAGCAAGGGAAGTGAGACCGAAAGAAGAGAGAATTCACGCTTCGGCGTTGCCCTTCACAGTCTGCCGTTCTCATCTCAGGACCTGCTTTCAGGATTTACCAGGGTTTTCGGAATTAACGAACATTGATCATAGTGCCCATCGATACTGAGACAAGAGGAAATAAAGTTTAGGAAAACAAGCAGTGGATTCGGTCATCCGGATATCAATGTTGATTTTTTTTCTCGCATCAAAGTGCTATGTAAAGGTAAATTCTAAAGCATATTTTCTTTAACTTTCTCTCTGTCATAGGGAATCAATTATTCACTTGTCAGTACGTCTGTGATGGTGCCTAAGTCTTTTGTGTGGCTTGTTCGACTTTCGTAGTAGTAAGTCTTTCGAAGTAGGAAATCAAAGCTTGTGTGCCCTTAGATAATTATTATAATAGGTCGATCAGGAATTCATTTGAGCTTGAAAATTAATTTCGATAATTAAAAGTAATTTTTTACAACTTCCATTGTGTGAATATACCGTGGCGGTAAACTTTATGATAATAAGTTTATATAATTGCTTTTTTTTAAACTTAACGAAGCCCTCACTGATGCTCTATCGACAAGTTTAAAAATTAAAAATTTATGCTTGAATAACCAGAAAGATCGAACCAGATAGAAACCAGTAATTATTTTTTTAAATCAGGAAACCGATATTGTTTTTCTTTTTTCCACAAAGAAAATGTTACCCAGGGTGTCATTTAATTGGAAGAAGTTGTAGGAACACGTTCGTAGTGACACCGTTGTATCATCCTGATAAAAATAGTTCAATCTTTGCTAATTGCGGGAGGTGTAATCTGAATAGGTCATAAACTGCTCCATAATCTAGCAGTTCTCACAGCTCGGGAATTATTGTGTCCATCGTCATGGATCAGACTAGGGTCATGGAGAGCGCCTTAGTTTGCACCTAGGTTCGGCAAAGGTGCTAATGCCCAATGTGGGAATTTTCCAACAACAAATAAAGAAGCACATCCTTCTTTTACATATTTTTTAAATTGTAACGAAAGTTAAACCAAATATTATTAAAGAGAATCACGAGCCTATATTGATGAAGAAGGGGGGAATCCCACCGTCTAGGGATTCTCCAGGGAGCGTAGAAGTGAGTCATTATACTCTTATTAACCTCACCTTTCCCTCTTCCTAATCCTTAATTTCTTTAAAATATTGATTTATCGTCGATTGACTCTCTCTACAAATATTTCTACGTCGCCAAAATCATAGGATCCCCACTTTTTTAAATTAAACCGCACATTTTTGCTCACATGACAAGTACTCTCCCTATAGCCCTTCAGCTTGTAAACTCTGGTGCAATTTCAAAAGCGTCGTATATGTTTCTCTCTGTCTCTTTGAGTGAATGTGAATCGTTTGACGGTGATTGGAAATGGGGGGCACATTGCTTTTACATGGCCAAGATTTAGGAAAACATTTTACCGAGGACCAAGAACCCATTTGTGTCTCGCCACTTTCTTAAAACTAAGCAGCGCATCTCGAGGAATCTTATGAAGTTTGGGCGACGGCTTCTTCCGTTAGTCGCATTTTTTAAGGGGATGTAGAACGGATGCGCTCGACCCGTCCATCCAACGTCTCTTCCTCGAAAGCGTGGTGTCTGTGAAAAGTAAGTAGTGACTGGAGGAAAAGGATGCGGAAAAGAAAAGAAAAAAATAATCTTCGCAATAAACCGTCTATAGCATAGTTCCCGCGCCGTCAAAATTGACGTCTAAAGAGGTGTACGGTGTAACCATGCTGAAGTATTCAGTGCGAAAAGGAATAGCGATTTCCCACTGAATAGAAATTTATTATTACTTAAGTTTCGGTGTTAATTCACTATCATCAGATATACAAATGCGGCTTATGTCCTGCATTCCCTTCAGATGCGCAAAGTTGCTTCGCTTTTAACTTATGCATTGTATTAACCAGGGTATGATTAGTGAAAAATTATCTCACCTTCAAAGTTATACAAGGAGTACGTGTAAAGATTTAACTTCTGTACCTAGATGGATTTTTACAATTGTTTGCAGGGACCTGTGCTCCTTTGTCGAAATGTTTTTCTGTAATCAGATACCATATCCACCTACAGGAGAAATGTTGATGCTTCAAGAGTTTCTGCTTGAAATTCCTGTAATTTGAAGGAAATTTTGTCTCCTGGTTTTATTTTTTCTTGGATAATATCTTCAGTTTTTTTCTCTGGCGTAAAATTAGTACCTAGGTAAATATTTTTATCCTCAATTCTAAAGTTTTGAAACGTGCGTGATTTTTTTTGGTGATTTTCAATTGACACAGTACCTATTAGGTTGGACTATACTCATTGCTTCGTATTCACATTCATAAATAGATGTGTTGTAAGTATGAACACGATCGTCAAAATAAATATGCATCCATGCGATTATTACAACAAAATACGAAGTTATTTTTCTTTTAGAATGATAAAAATCAATGGGCGATCTACTTATATTCAACAAAATATTGATGGTGGCATCATTATTATCCACCTATTGTTATCCAACACTATTTCAACTCTATGAATAATGAGATGGGCAATTCTAGAATGGGTGATGGAACTAGGAACTCGAGACTGAAGGGAGAAAAATGAAACGAGGTAGTGATCGAAGAAGATGAGGAGGAAGCCAAGGGAGAGAGTGAGAGATGAAGAGAAACAAGGCCGGTGTACCATTGTGACCGATATCTTCCTCACGTAGGCATTCGCGGAGTTTCGAAGTGGTCTTATGGAGTTTTATGAAGGGAAAAAATCGAGAATTCCCGCTAACCTCTCTTCCTCCCTCACCCAATCCTCCTTTACCTTGCGCATGGTTTTGCTAATGATCTAATGCAACACCTCAAAGGCATAGAGAATAATATAATATGTTAGTCGAAACATTCTCATGCGATCGAAATGTGGAAGTTGTATTCCTAAAGGGCGATTCCGTGGGCTATCGAATGCTGTGAATCATTATTTATAATGTTTCGCTTGCCAAATTACTGCTCTCCATTTTATCATTACATAATGAGTAATTCCATTAATTTTTTAAAGCATTACCCATGTTTCACGTGAAAGAATAAGAATTTATATCTGAAGAACGCAATTAAATATTTAACTTCTTGATTGATTCCAGTGGCACTATATCGGCAAAACGTTTGTTAATGTTTAGTGTTCTATTCGAAGATATTCAAGAATCTCTTTTTATAAATAATATCATTGTTTTTAATAATTTATGCGATGGTTTTTTAGACTCAGCAATATCGTTGATTAAGAACGAAACATCAACGTAAAATGTAATTGTTCGATTTTGAGAAATATATGCATCATTAATTGGTCATTTTTTTTCTCTCTCACTATTTTCTATTAGTGCTTAAGAAATTTATATTATTTACTTCCCCGCGTTGTCTCCTCATCGGTTACTTAAATATGTATTTACTCGACATAATCCCTAATTTCCAATCTGTCATATTAAATAATTATTATGTATGTTATTTTATTTTTTCGCATGCATGTTGACATAGTCACCAATTAAAACAGAGTAAATACTTATATTTTTCGCAATAGAAACTATTTTGAGTAATTTGATCTGATCTAAACAGTTCACGTATCCCTGGCCGTAAGGAACTCATAGATGTTCTTAGATTTGGGATAATGTTTTCAAATAAAATTATTTTTAACTAATTTTTAAGGGTAATCTACCAGTTAAGATGGGTTTTTGAATAGCCTCAGGTTAGATTTGCCCCTCTTCATCTTAACTTAATCCCTCTTCAAATCTGGATACTCCCTACCACCTATCATTCTATCAAAAATCCCTATGCTCTTCCTACCCCTACCTCGCTTACCTAATATTTTACCCTCCTTGACAACCTTCAACAACCATTTTCCTCTGAGTACCCCTTTCATCTTCTCAGCTCCTGCCTTCTTTGGATTTCACGCTGCAGTCGCCTCTACTCCCATACCGTTCTTAGCACTCCACTCGTTTTCCTCCCCGTCCACCTCACCTTCCCCATCCTTCGCCAAACCCTCTACACAAGAGTCCTTCAATCCATGCTCAGCATCCTTCTTCATGGACCAGGCTTCGGACACATATAATGCTTCGCTCCACGTGCGTGGCTTTACTAATCTTTCTTCAAGTCTTTCTTTAAGATCCCTCTCATCAACTGCTACCTTTTCGCAAGGGCCTCTTTCGCTAACGCAATTCTTCGTCTAAACTCCTGGCCACTATGTCCATTTTCCTCTATGATGATATTAAAATAAGTAAACTGTTCTACCCGTTCCAATTTATGCCCTTCTAATATGATATTTAGCCTAGCCTTGTAGCGTAAAGGTTCGGCTAAATTTTAACTTGTAGTCTTAATTTATTAGTTTCAATAAGTATGGAAGCAAATAGTTTGTTTTGCATATTGCGAATCGCTTTCGATTCTCTAAGTAAAAATTTCATCAAAACCTCAGTTAAAATGTGGGTGGTTGAAGTTACTAATAAAAATTGGAATTACATGTTAGCTATAAAATTATTGTTTTGTTAACGGCTATAAACGCCTCTAGGATGAAAATGGAGGTGGATATGATATAAAAAAACAATCAGGTACAGAATGGAAATTTCAGTTACGATTTTACGTTAGTAGCGGTACCAATGTGCATCCTCGATTATCCACACAGCAATTTCCGTCTTTAATTTTTATAACACCCAGGTATGCCTAATATCCTTAGTGTGATGAATAAAATTTACAATAATGTGGCTTTCGTTGGGATGGTTGAAGTGGTTTCATTTACCATTACTTCTTGTTGAAATGAAACTAGTTAACATTTATACCTACGAAATATCCTGAAAGCTGCCTCAAGGGCATGTGACGGAGTGAATCAACATCAGATATGCTTTCTTACAAGCACACATATATAATTATTAACTACGCAAACAACTATTATCATGGTAAAGTATTCAGTAACTCATTATCATTTATTATCATAATTAATGCTCATAACAACTCAGACCAGTGTTATCAATTATAGGAAAACTTAGGACACTTGCAAAATAACCACGAAATACATTACCATTTCTATTTAGCATCTTCACAGTTGCAAGATTTTTTCTATATTCTTGCGAGGAAAAAAAAGGAAATTTTAATCTATTCTTTCTGCAGGATATATCTAAGATTTTATGCTCGTGCTCTGATCTGCCGTATCAAGACGGGGTTTGTAATGTATCCTCAAAATTGCTGACAAAAGTTTCCTGTCTCACATTTACACTGTAAATTTAATCAGTATTTCAACCTAAGATTAGCAAGTGCTCCCAACATAATCCCTTCAATAACGTCGTGGTACTGCTAAGTTGATCAGAACAACTTTTCCAAATCTGGCTGCTCTATGTTGAACTCAATCTCATTCCAAAACATCTACGTTGCGAGAGTCCCATATGCTCGCAGCAAACTGCAGTACCTCCCACGAATCATCTCGCATAATCGTTCGCGGGATAGTTCCACGCATGCTTGAAGCTGTTTTGAAGCGAGATTTAGTCCCCGTCACAGTTTGACCTCGTTTGTCTGGATCTTCCCCGCCCTCGTCCCGCGCCGAAGGTCCCCACAGCCATATAAAAGACCCGATTTCCTGAAATTATTTTTTTCTTCGAAAGGACACTGGTTTCATAATCTGCAGATGTCGAATTAACGCATTATCCCATTAAAACTTACGAAGTATAATTATTCCGGTTTATCTACCCTGTGGAGTATCGTAAAATTTAATTATTTTTCCTCAGTAGATAAGTAAGATCAATAATTGAACCAAAAGGTTAAGATACAATTTAGCCTGGCATGCCATGCTCGCTTTACGATTAAGTATTACAGATTCAGGCTTGGTGTGCTGCATATTCTTTCATTATATCAATAATTGAGTTCGTGAGGTACCAGTAACGGGTGAAACCTTTCTTTACCGGTAAATTGTACTCCTCATTAATACTTCAAATGGATGGAAAATCGTTGGGGGATCTCTAGTTTTGGAGTCGTAAAAATGTCAGCTAAGAAAGAATTGAGTGGTCAGCATTAATGTGGAAGGAAAGGGGGGGGGGAAAGCAATTGAGAAGCGGAGCGGAACGAGGGAAGGAGCGGTGTAATGACTCACTCGTTAGCTTGCTGGAGAATCTCTGGACGGTGGTCCTGGGTGTTGAAGTCCCTTCCTTTTTTTTTGGACGCTTCTTCGTCTGGTCGGCTCTCCTGGGCCCTTCAGACTGATGACGTTCTGCGGTGAAAAGTCGTTTTCTCCGGAGCCGTATGCTCCCTTCTGAGCGAATCTTTTTCATTCAGTTCTTTGTGATCCGGTCCTTCTTTGCGATCTTGCTATTTTCAGGCTTTCCGTGTTGGTGGTTCGTCTTCTTCCCTTCCCGTCGATGCTCTTGGCCGGGGGAAACGATCCCATGGGAGAATTTCCATGCTGTTGATATTTCGTATTTCTTCGACTTGGGAGGCCGCTGTTATATTGAAAAAATTTCTCGCCAGGTGATGTAGATGGGTCTTCAGTCCGGTGATTCGACGTAGTTCGATTTATCTGGCGGTTGATGATTGCTCGCAGGGCATTTCGCTACCCGGTTTCTATGATCTTAAGCGTCGCAGGAGACATGAGGCCGCTCCAGGCTGGTGATGCGTATGTATACGTCGGTCTTATGGCGTCTGGAAGGCCAACTTCTTATTGGAGCGTCCGAGCGGCACGATGTTAACGGGTAACCACCAGGGAAGTAGAAAAAGGGTGTGGTACAAGGAAAGGAAAGGGAAGTTGTGGAACTGAATGAGGAAGGTTCAAGGAGCATCTTCTCCCCGTCGCCTTCTCCCCGTTTAAATTGGTGTGTACTGGTGCGATGTGCTTACACTACATTCTTTGAATGTCGAAAAATGATATGACCGTGACTCGTCCAGCTGAAGCCACCACCTTCACTTTTGTTTTTTGGTGTTGGTGATGCAGGAGACTTCCACTCAAGAGTTTTTTATGCTTGTTCTCAGGAATAAAATTATGTAGCCAAGTTTCACCGGAATTGATAATATTCGAAAGAAAGTACCCTGTAGCGTCAACTTTAACTTCGAACCAACACGGTGTTCCATTGTTGGTAGTCTTGTACACAAACTGCCCACAAACACGTCTCGTGTGCAATTTTTCAAACGTGTGACACAATGAAATTATCAGTAGCCATTTCGGTTAATGCTCTTATAATTACCTTCTCTCAATACGACAGCAGCAGTATCAATGTTTCGCTCCAAAGAGCAGTGACTGAAACTACGGGTCTGCTTTCCTTTGAAATTGATCTTCTCTCCCCTTTAAACACTTGGAACCATTTCGCAGCTCAGCCATTAAAAAAAATGGTACTCGGCTTATTACTATCAAAAGCAAAATTTTAATGTCATTTATCGAGTATCATCTAATATCATCTTCATCGTTGCCATAGGTGTGAGCATGCCTCAATTCTCAAAGGTTGCTGACGGCGCAACACTGGAGTCAAATAAATGAAAATAGTACCACTTACGTGAAATTATTTTTTACTTGTATTCACATTTTTAATATAATGCGAGCAAAAGGATGTGAATTTTTAAAAATCTTTGTAGAATTAAATGAATGCATGAATATCGCAGGGATTTGAGATAGTATAAAAATCTTCACAGTATTTCTCTCTTGTTGGTGGTGCACATACGACGCATCGTATATCATTCGCTGATTACATTTTCTTCTAATTCAATTATTTTTGTACATTTATTAAATTTACTTTAGTTACCTGAGAAATTTTGCTAAAATGAACTTCGACTCTTTGCAGCTTCTTACCTTTCTCAGTTGTAGCAAAGACATATTTTGGCATATATTTTGCAACCACTGGTTGTACTACACAGACAAAAGAAATGAAGGTTTTTAGAAGAATTTATTTAACCTGAGTGCTTTCTTTGATATAGGAAATAAAATTTTTTGCCCCCTTAACAAAAGCAGTGACCGGAAAATATTGTTCTTGTTGGGATCTGATATTACGCCCGGAACAACTCTCTAACGAAGCAGACCTCATAAAAGCACTACATTTTTTTCGAATTCGAATGTACGAGTACCAAGCATCAGGCTGTCATTATTTCTCTGATGATTATGCCACAAAAAATCATTTTTTTTCACTTCTGAAAAGCTCACTTCCAAGTTGAAATTACATGCTTGATTCTTACCATAAAGTGATATAAAAAATCGGTAGGTTTTAAGAGGGAGGGCATTTTATGATTTCATAATGGTCTGGAAAAGTGGAAACGGAGTAACGCATAATAGGAAAACATTGCAAAACTCTCGGTGGGGAAGCAAGAATGGAAAACTTCCTTGTCATGATTTCCGTCATCTGCTCATTCCGACATTCCTTGGTTTCCTACGGGGAATAACTCGCGTTAAACAACTTCATTTCCATACACCAGAGCCATTTCTTTACTTGTTTCATGGTCGTTGTAAATGGAAATTCGCGCAGCTCTGACGAGACAGCTATGCGTGGCTGGGATTTCTTCGGGATGGCTTGAAATGCACCAAATGTGAAGTCTAGTGCCAGGTGATTCTAGTGAAACGAGCAGTTCCCTCCTGACCCCTCGTACCAGGAAAGGAGGAAGTCACAAAGGGAACGGCGCCGCTGCCACGGAGCTGCATTGCCGTGAAGGGTCGTACGAATCGATATGATTCCAATGTCTGAACTTGAATACTCCCCGATACACAATAGTATTTCGACTCCAAAGCGGTTGACAGACAGGGTCGGTGAATGACCAGGGTCTCGGTGAATACCTTCGTTTTAACTAAGAAAACTGTTAACATCACTTATGGTAACAATATGGTTGCGTTCATTTCGCAATTGCCAACAACTTTTCATGACAAATGTTTTCTGTAGACCTTGGGAATTTAATTTTTTTTTTAACTTGGCCTCTTCGTCGCCACTGATGTAAAACGTATTTCTTTAACCCTAAGCACTTTCAGCCCTGTACTTAGTTAAATTCAGACACTCCTGAGGATAATAGATTCAGAGTTTGCGACTTTTTCCTTTCTGCACGGCGAAGGGACAAAAATCATAACTGATTCTATCAAAAAGTGCTAATTATTTTTCGGAATAATATACCGATAGATATCCTCATTGGTATGTATTCATTATTCCCTGAACGGTCATTTTTTGCAGCGTATACCAGCTTGGTGTGAAGTGATCTACGCAGGATCCTCGTATTTATAAATCGCTACAGCTGATGAAAGAGAATACTTTTAATGTGTTCAAATTTTGTTTTCTCGACACCAAATTATTATGATTTTTAATGACCGCTTACTTAAAAAAATCTAAAGTTTATCTTAATCATCTTTAAATTGTTTCGTTCGTTGCAGGACTAGTGTTGCAAGCAAGGAGGTCTAGTTAAGGAGATGCAAGGACAATATGTAGACAAAAGTAAACACTAGTTGACAAGACACTTTCGAAGTTCCTAAAAGTGAAACATATTCTAAATTTTTTCTAGCATTTCAATATCTGTCATCATTTCTATTCCATTTTCATTACCCTCTTTTTTCTCCTGGAAACTAACTACTCTCTCAAATAATGTGTTTTTCTAAAGGCCACGGTAACATTTCCACTGAAGTTCAGGCGAGAGTTTTCGCCATTTCCTCCATCCCTCTTCCTGAGTGAAAACCTTCGACAGAGTAACTTAGGATCGGCCATATGATGGTCAAACTCAACGGTGTTCATTGTCAGCCAACACTATTCCGTCCCCTCTGCGCCTCCTCATTCATGCACAACTGATTCACGCCGCAATGATCCCACATCCTTCCAAAGCTAAACTCTCGTCCAGCAGCAGGCATTGTTCCCTGATCTGATGGGGGCGAGCCCACATCACTCTCGGAAAGAATCGTTCAGAATTAGACCATTTATGAAAGTGAAAGATACTTTAGGTTATTTCTGGTCCATAAAAAATTACTGAACCCCACAGAAGCCAGATTGGATTCCTTGATAAAATAAGGAATGGACTCAGAAAAAATATATTCAACTATTCCGGTTTTTCTTGTACAGCTAACACTCACAACGAAAACTTGTTAAACTCTTGTATATTTGTGGTATGTAACCCTAGTCTTAATCTCCGTTTTTCTTTTGAAAAAATTCCAACTAATTTGATTGTACAGGCACTTAATAACATGTCATTTGATTGGCATATGATCTCTTCCTGCTTAAACCTTTCGTGTTTGTTAATTGTTAAGTCAATTAGAATCTTTGTAAATTCTTTAAGTTTTGCTAAACAGTGATTTCCACTCCGTCCTATCCAATTCTTTGTTTGGAAAACAACAATCTGGAGGAAGAACTTGATTTTTGTGTTATGTACGATATCAGTCCAAAAGTTTCATATTTAAAGGATATTCTGCGTTTCTTGTCTGATCAAAAAGTAAAAAGTAAGTCTGACTTACATTTAGACAAATCCAATTTTTCCGAATAAATACGTTGCCTCTCACGCAATATTTGACCCTAATTAAGTCACGTATATGACCACTGAAGGTTCGGTTCTACATAGGATGTTTACTTGTTTCTTGCAGCCTCGGTGATTATATTTTTTTAATGTAGGCTGTTTTCATTTATTTTTGCAGATTCCGAATTTTGATTGATGATTTTAGTGAATCAACATCGCTTTAATAACCACTTCTTCACAATGAAAATTGAAATCTCTCAATGGACGATAGGTTTTCTCGAACGTTTATCTTGATCAGCACAAAGAGGTTGCTTTGTGATTGGTTCATTGACTGTCCTGTTAAGAACAGGTTTCTGAATGCCCAGGAAATGAGTATTTTCCCTCCTTCTCCTTTTCCGGAATGTTTGGAAAGGCCCCAAGAAGTAAACACTCTACAAGACCTCGAGGAGTGTGAGAAGTGTTAAAAAAAGGACATCTCCTGTCGTGAATTTAAAAGACTTCTAAACGTCTTAAGTTGAGGATTTATTTTACACTCATCCATTCCATTATTCATGTGCGCTTAATTTTTCTGGGTCATTTTTCAGTCGCTACATTCTCTCTTGTATTATATCGATAAGTCGAGAGAAATCTCACACTATTTCAATCGCGCATCAATGAGTTTCGGTTTTCAATGATGTGTTCGTCGTTAATAGTCTTGACCATACGTTGTACTTAACGGTTAATATACTCCGTTTTCCCGTAGAGTCGGAATAAAACAGGATTATTTATTTGGTATCTTACGTCGTCGGTGATTCATAAAGAACTTCAGTTTCTTTAGGACTCGATTTTAAAATTGAAGATTTTACGAGCAGAAATTCCATACTTAATCGCTTAACTTCTGTGACGATATGATCTTCAAATGTCTAGTTTCAATCCTGATGCATGTTTTCGATATATGGATTAGCTATTGATTTAATTTCAACAGTTTCAGCAGATGCATTTATTTAGAGGTAACGACGTGGATACCGTGGGATTGAATCATTACCCCACAATGCAGTTTGTAATTATAGTGTATGTGCAAGTGACTTAAGATATGCTGTAACATATTTGAGCCATAGTTTCCCTCGCGAGTGGAATGTTAATTAGAAAGAAAATACGTACACTTGTGGATTTTCAGGTAGGTTAATTGATTTCGAATCCTTTCTGGGAAAATGACTTATATGTATAAAAGGTAGTTACAACACTATCTATTTGAGCAAATAACGATGTTCTTTTACATCTCTTCAAACGGCGTTAAGACCTTAACAGCCATGCCAATAATTCATCCCGCATAATTAGAATGAGTAAAGTCTCATAATGTACATATCTCATCTTCGAAATACCCTACTGGTTGCCCCAAGGACGTGTGGCAGGGGGTTTAGTCGACACCAGGATTGCTTTCCTACATACCGAGGTGCAAATTACTAACCATGAAAGCAACAATTGTCATACAAAAATAGCCAGGAGGTCATTACTATTCTATTTATGCGGAAACAATTTTATCAATTATTGAAGATATTAAGATGCATGCAAGATAAATACAAAGTAAACTACCTATTCTAATTAACCTCTTGACGCTTTAGAATCTTCGTAAAAGTGACCTTCCTCAAATTTTAACAGTAAATATGACCTATACTTCAACCCACGGTGAATTACTGGTTGTCAACCTTATTCTTCCGATAACCTTGTGGCACTACTAAGCTGATCATAAGAAACTTTATAAAAATTAGCTGCTCTACGTTGCGAAGTAGAAATATTTTTTATATGGTGCGTCGACAGATATGTTTCTTTAGAAACTCAAAAAAAAGCAATTGGACGAACACAGCACCCATGCATGTGGCGGGACTCGAATCCGCGACCTTGTGTTAGCCGAAAATCGTGCTACTAACCAGGCTAACCTGGCAGGTTCTACATTACACTAAATCTTTCCAACACTTGGCCTACTTTATAAGGGTCTCATACATTCGCAGTTTACCTTAGTGGGGCTTAACTAGCTTAAATTAACAGCAATTCTTTATCCTCTCATTAAATATCCCAATTAACTTATTTATGAATTGTAATTCTTTATTTAGGTACTATATCCCAAATTTCACGAATGTTAGTTTTCGTAAAACCATAATATTCAATGGATTCCAGGCTTATTTTTTTGTTTTCTTTTTTTTTGCTGTAGGTGCTTTCGCGTGAACTACTTTTCCTCCAGAAATTCATTGACACATTTGTCCAAACTTAATTCTAACTGACCAGACATTGCACCAGTTTTGAATCTCATTTAGGTCCTTCAATAATGATTCCCTATCTTTCTGACTGTTAATTCCCCGTATTTCATTGAATCGACAGCAAAGTAACGAATTTTACATCTGCATCTACGAAATGCCCTGTTATAGTCCATTGGTTATTCCAGTGCTTACGTAGGTCATTAAGGTAGTAATTTTTCGGAGGATGCGTGCCCGCTATATAATCCACCCTGTCACACACAGTAGCGGTGGCTTGCAAGTATTACATCATACGTGTACTTCTACGCAATATCCCGCAAGCCGCCGCAAGGGTGTGTGGCAGGGGGTGAGCCACCATCAAGCATTCACATGCACTCTGAAATTCAAATGTTAAGAGACACCTTACACTCAGAATGAAGCAACCCGTATGCAAAACAAATTAGCAGAATATCATGCCTAGCATGCGGGACAATGTTAGACTTCTCACTACAAACATGCATGAAAATAACTACAAATACCGTCACAATATGCAAGGTCCAAA
>WURS02464455.1:0-13396 GCA_011762765.2 Rhinocypha anisoptera | reverse complement strand
TGTCGGTCGTGGGGTGGGGGGTGGGTGGAGGAGGGGTCTGGGCGGTGTCAAAAACGGGGAGGGGACAGGGCAGATTGGTCATTTTTCGACTGGCGGCGATCAATCTTGCGATTGGCAAGCAACGAAATTACCGAGGGCATAAGCACATTCTTTCCCATTCGGAGCCGTACTTGCGTCTATTTTCAGCAATCGCCCATTCGGAATTATTTTTTTCTCGTGGCGACGCGGGAGGTCGGCAGTATGTGATCGCGATGGACGCCATGATTCTCTTGGTGCTACGTCACACAACCGAGTGAATGCACCACTCCCACCTCTGAGGCAAAACCCCATTCGCCTGGCGCGTCCTCGTCATGGTACACTCATCCTTCGACGTTGCCCCTTCCTCTCCCCCCCACCCCCCTACCCATCCACCTCCACCACGATAATATTAAACTTAGAACGACGTACGTGAGATCCGTCGTGTTTCCTCGAAGCGCCTTAAAATTTATGACCTTCTGACGACGTTCCCAACGCCTTGCAATACTTCCTCTACCACCCCCCCTTCCGGCGCCATGATCTTCATTTTACAGACTATGGAGGGCGGATAATTTGGCCTAGAATAGGTTTTTCAAATAGCTCTTTGTTCTAAACTATGGGATAATAAGTTGGCAATCGCGTTGCGAAAAGCCCACGAAGGAATGATCACGTTGTCGTCATGGTAGTCCACGCTTCAACGTGAGACGAAAGAAACAAAATGGCTTCCACGGCGGTGAAACGATTCGTGATTCTATATTTTCAGGCATAACTATGTGGAAATCCATTTCTGAAAAAAAGGAATAACGTACTCCGTATTTTTCCACTTGATTTTTAATTTGGCACGACTAGTTTCAACGCTAAGGCGTCATCTTTATGTACATCTTCAGGTTTATGTATGATTTTTGTACCTGAAGATGACGCCGTAGCGTTGAAACTAGTCGTACCAGATTAAAAATCAAGTGGAAAAATACGGAGTACGTTATTCCTTTTTCTCATGACTTTTAATGTTTTTGGTCCCCAAAAATATGAAAGTGTAACACACTACTGATGTTCAACCCAACTTCTGCCTATTCTTACGTACCCGGGCTACCCACGTGCCCCACCTCTCTAGTGTTTCCTAATCTCTGGATCCCTATGTGAACAGAATCGTTCGATCAATTTACTTTAATAAATGAATGTCTACAGAAAGCAATGAGGCCATTTCCAATTCCCTTGACGTACTATAGCTTCTGAGGAAAGAGAAGTATTGTCTTCGAAAACTGTGCAGGCAGTCTGGCACATACAGATAAGAGCTTCTCCCATATGTCTTATCTAGATAAGGTTCCAGTAAAATGTAGAATGTGATAGCAAATTTGACAGTTTATGAACAGCTTTATCCTCTCCATGGCACTATAGTCCAGCAGCAGTGAAATGGTCCTTCTCAGTGAACAGTGGGTGGAGCTATGACTAACTACTCCCCCTACTGGCCTTCCTTACCTCCCCTTCTACTCTCTCACTCAAACACTGGAGGAGAGGTAAACAGTATTGCCAGTTTTCCTCACACTGGTGGAGGGAAATTAATATAACTAACAGGTTGCAACCCAAAGGTTGGTGTGTTAAGCGAGGGTAGAACTCACCTAGTACTAAGCCCACGGCGTGTGGAAATTCACACATCACAGGGTATAGAGGGGCAAGTTCCTTTCCCTGTGCCGCCTGTGGTTTCCCATGAAGATTTAGTACCAAAAAATCACTCAGCTTGGGTTACACAATTAAATACTAATAAACTTCTTCATTGGCATGTTTAACATGGAAAATGACATATAACTCTCTATGTTAACAAACGAACATAAGCACACAAAACCGAGAGAGAGAACCGAAATGACAAGAGCAGGCAACTACGACGATGTGACACTGGTAGGGGAGGTAGGGTAGGGTAAGGAAGGAGCCCGGGGTGAGGGTAGCCGAGGACATAGAATGGGGTACAAAGAATTTTTGCACAGGACCATTTCAATATGGCTGGACTATAATACTATGTTTACACAATATATGTATGTCTTTGAAGCGAGCTAGATACAAGATAAACATTTGGCAGGTTTCAAATGTCATATATGAACCCTCTCTGCAGGGAATTATTTACACAGGAAAAACTGGAAATTTTCGTGGAAAAAAATCAAGGAAAGAGGTTTGAAAAAGAGCTTGCAGCACCACTCAAAACAAGTGCCAGATATGTTACCATGGATAAATACTGTTTTATCACGGATACATGGATAAGTACTGTTTTTCCCCTGCCAAGTCTTAAGACTCATAGAAATATACTAACCTTGGCACTTTGAGAAAAAACATTATATTTAAAAAGAATTGCATGCACATAAATCTAAAGGAAAGCACTCCACTCTCTTTGACTTTCATCAAGAATATTCTGCAATTTTCTCCTAGGTGACAAAAAAGCTGTAAATTTGGTGTGCTCTTACACTATTGCAAATATTAATGAAAAGAAAAAGCCTTAAAGGGTCATTTAATACAAAAAGTGCAAAACTGGCATAGAGGCAATGGATTTGGAGAAAGTGAAGAACTAAACAGAATTCCATAATATAAGTGTCAAAGGGAATTAATTAGATAAATTATTTATCAAGAAAAGATACCATATTTTGACAAGAACAAAGTTTACAAAATAAAGGCAACATATTGGAAATAAAAAATAACATAAGAGAAATACATAAGCAAGGAAAAAGCTTCACTATGATAGATAATATATGATGCAAAAATGATTAATGGAAATTCACTCAACCTGGCTAGGAACAGTGATGTTAACATGGAATCTTTGGCCTGTCTGCTTTCCATCTATAAGCTGTTTAACTTGATCCGAAAGGCTGATTCCATAGGTTTTAAGTTGTGAAGCTGTACCCTCAGGTAGTTTCTGGATTCTTTCTTGCACTATGGAAATGAATAAATACAGTATACAAATATGGGTATCGCTATTTTCTTTATACAAACACCAACATACTTGTTTTAATTTAAAATGCCTGTGGATAAAATCCTGAATGGAACATACTGGTAAGTATTACAACTATATATGATGAAAGATATGTGTATGATTTAATATTTACGGGCTTGGGAGTACGGTGAGTTGTCATTAGAAGAAAATATAATCAAGTGATCTAAAGAAAGCAAGAATAAAAACAAGAGCTAAAAATATAATGCTTGACTACAATATGGACACAAAAATAACAGGATGGCATTTCAGAACATCCTCATCTTCAAGAACATAACTTTACCAGTGGTTTCATATGAACCAGATTTCACCATTTTTATTCTAGTGTGCCATAGACATGAAATTATCCTTGAAAATCCAACATTATAAGAGATTTACACAAATAATTGTTTGGAACAACTTTTTATTGAACAAAAGTTCCAAGAGGAAACATAGCATTTGGTCAGGGGCATGAGTGTAATGTTACACTTGTGAACATGAATTCATAGAAAAAGTAGTAGTAGTATTTTTTGTTATAGGGTGCTTCAACAGATATGGTCATTTCACACTTCTTCAAATCGTAGAAAAAACCAACTTGGACAAACACAACACCCATGCCCTGGGCGGGACTCGAACCCGCAACCTTGGGGTTAGCCGGCAAGCATGCTACCCACCAGGATAACCCAGTCAGCATATAGAAAAATATCTTCCTTATGAGAATTTTTGTTTCCACAAATTACTCTAGTTGAGTTGGAATTAAGAGAAAAAAGACTTGCATAAGCAACTTAACATATGACTGTAATTGACCAATCAAAATCAATGGAATTCCAAAGACTTCTAATCATCCAAGCAAATATATACCCACTTGTGATTATGATGACAAGGTGGGAGGAAAGAATCAAAAAGGAATGAGAGGAGAAATAAATAAATAAGAAATTAATAAACAGGTTTGATACACAGCCAGGATAGTGAACCGCTTGGCGATTGGGTGCCAAAGGTAATGAAATAAGAGTGTACCAACTTAAATTGCGTGCCAACTCATCTAATGACGTTGAGATATTTACATAATAAAAACAATCCTTAATGGCATTCACAATTCATCCTGCTGGACAAACCAAACACCCATGCCCTGGGTGGGACTCAGGGGGTAGCATATTTGAATACATTTTTAATTTTTTTGGAATTGCATTTGAAGAAGAGAATAGCAATGTGTTTTACTTGGAGTGTTTTCGTGTATGGCAGGAAAACATGGGTCCACTAGTTTATTACCAACAAAATTTCAATAGCATAGTCCACCATTGTCTTCGGGGTGAGTGAACTGAAGACGATGGAGGACTTAGCTATCAGAATGTCCGAAAACCAGTTGATGCAGTGGGAAATCCGAGAGCTCTTCCTACAGTCTCCGTCACCAAGAAAACCTGACACACTTTAACACTAGGTTTTGTCCTTTTGTACATTAAAAAGCCAATGCCATAAAAGTGTTTCCACAAAAATTTACTTTTTTTCATATAACTAATGTATCGACATAGATGTACTTCCCCTTTTTCGAATAATATAGTCGTCATGAACAAACATATTCATTTTTAATCTAAGAAATAAGTTAAATTGGAAATAGAAAATTTTGTAGCTTATTTCTTAGATTATGGATCGTTTCCACCACATATAACCTGACTCTATAATGTATATTCAATTTTATTGAATAATGTATAAATAAAGTAACAAGTAACCAACCTATAGTGTAAATTAAACAATATTCATTGAGTATGTCCCGGAGGCTTTTTCCAGCTGCCCGTGTGCTAAACCTTAACCCCTGTTGGGAAGCCTCTGCACACTCCTTTAGATGAGGACACGTCTCCAGAAAGGTCTGATATGCAGTAGTGCAAGACTGCTCTTCCAGGTATCCTAATGGAATAGAAACACGGAACATAAAACAGTTAAAATGACTGGAGAAAGCTCAACATGAGGGCATACTTGGATAAATCCCTTTAAAGCATATGTAGAAGCCAAGTGCTTTTAGAAAAATCAAGACAAGGCTTGGGCCAGAGGATTTCTTTAATCTGTTTTAACAGCTTACTGCAGGATGATAACCAACTACAAAAAAATATGTTCAGAAAAAGCAATACCATTCCTAATGTTTCAGCCCATAAATTCAAATAACTTGAGTAAATAATAAAATCCACCAATGAACTACTCACAGATTAACTCATTACTGCAATACAATGATTTAAGATAGGTTTTGGAAGTAGCTGTCATAACACTATATAATTTAATCATCTTTTAGACAACTCATAACTTCTAAAGGACTACATGATATAAAAACAGTTTACATCATACTAAGCTACTCTTCGAATACATTCAATCCAACCTCCCTTCATGTTATAAAAAAAGACTCATTTCATTCCTCTCGCTCGCTTGTTAACACTATCTTCTGCCATCATGACTTCAGCATCACGTTCCTCTTACTATCTTCACCATGCATCTTTTTAACTGTTTCCAAATTTCCCCCCACGACTATCCTCTTAATATTCTTAACACTCCCCCTTTCCCATCTTCCTATTCATCCATCTTATTTTTCAAACCTTCTCCAAATCAAAAGGCCTTGTTGCTTCTTTTTTGATGTACTATTAAACAAATAAACCTAAGAAGTAGTCAGATTTACACTCTTTATCTTTCTCCAAAGACCAAGTCATGAGTACAATGTCTAAAATTTTAGTTTTCACCAATACTATATTAACTAAGTTCCCATCATCCTCCTCCCCAAAAATGTTTCCGTAAAAGAATTCTTCCCAAATTGTCTCAAAAATACAGGCTATATTAGTCAAGTGCTAAAGCTATGCATGCCCTCATTTGCTGATAGTTAATTTACCAATTCTTAGCAAATCATTCTTTTCTTTTAATTTCACATCAAATTAAGTCTTCCAAATTTCTACTAGAGTGAATGCAGAATTTTTAGCATGCAACTCTCAATGACACGTTCCTTCACGGCACAAAGTAGCAAAAGAGATACGGCTGTAGACATTTTACAAAAAATCTTTCTTTTACATTATACCTTCACCTTTTTCATTTGCAAAATGGGTCACCAATTCAGCTAATAGGTCATAGAGGAAATTACTAATGGGCCAACCTTCGTCTACAATATGTTTTCTTTCCATACAAAAATGTATTTCATTTCTGTGGCCAAGCTTCTCTGATGACTAATAATATTAATATAGTTACGGTGCAATCTACGTAATAATGAAGGTGTGGTCAAGTGAGGCCAGTGAGTAAGTTAACTGCTCTAGTCTATTCGTTTTAACTTGGCTGGTGACAAATTCCAAAAGGGGAAATAATTGGAGAGGGGCATCACTCCAGGAGTCATAGGCCATGCACAGTAATTGATTTTGGTTTGACCCTTCACAACTTCCACTGTGGGCAAGTTGTTTGTGCATGACCCATTCTCTCTAAGTGCTGCCTCCATATTCCCTAATTTGTTCTCCCATCTGCACAATATATTGAGTTTCAGCAAAGTTTTTATTATTATTAAATAAATAATAATTATTACATAAATTATTATTATTATTATTACAAAAGAGAATAGGCTGTAGCCATCTACACCAATCCCAGACAGATGTGTTGTGTAACAAGGATTTTTTCCTTATTTCAGTTGATGGTGCCAACATCTCAGCCATAAGACCTTAGAATACAATTACTGTTGTTCAACATTTTGAATTGCAGCTGTACAGTATACTAACCAGCTGCCATCAATATTTCCGTCCCATAGAGTACAGGCAGGTCTTTTTCAGCAGTTAAAATTTTGAAAGTGGATACAATCCAGCAATGCTGAACTACACACTCAATTGCCAATTAATCATTTTTCCATTGACATAATGGATCTGAGAACAGTAGGAAAAACTTATTTGCCAGATGAATGTGTGTAGATGCAAGAGGTTGGTTGACTTATTGCTTGGTTGGGTGACTTATTACTAATTCAAACAGTGCATACTTTGGTAGATAGTTAACAATTAATTATCACATAAGTCAGAATCCGTTAAAAAATAATTCAACATAATAACGAATGCAAACACAACTCGAATCTTTTTGTTCCAAAAACAGTGCAATGTTTATAAATGTCAGATTGATCAACTATATTTAGATAATACTTTCGGACCATCGGCTGGCATGAGTATAATTCACGTAAAATAAACATTTTTTTTATAATTGATAATTCTCCTATTTGAGCAACACCACAATATATCAGATTAGTAATGAATGGCTGGAGTAAATGTACAAAGTTACAAAATTATAAGTTAAGATAAAATTTTAAATACTAGGAATAACATGTTTCACAGGAGACATATTGGCGATAGGCACACCTTGAAGTATAACCCTACGGCAAACAAACGATTACCTCACTAATGTTTATGGTATAGATTTACTACCATATATACTTTTCTATAAATTCAGGACTTGAACATTACTAGCATCCAAAGTGTGTAACTAGCATGTAGTATAATTCTTGAACTAATCTGCACCTTGGATCATAATCGATGGGCCCACGACATGATTACACTATGAGTGTACCAACTTAAGACAGCTTTTGCATTAAAATAATATTCGTCAATAAAGCAGGGAGCTTTCAACGTAACGATTAGCCAGATTACCAAAACTGCATCAAGTGAAGCCATTAATATTTCTAATGCACCATTAGACAAAACAAAAAAGTTGAACTTCACGTACCCAAAATAAGCCTGGAAATTTCAGATGGTAGTAGAGCTTCCATGTTGAGTCAGAAATTTGTTGCTTCAAATGAAGATCCGCACTTTAAGGGTCACATTGAAACATGAAAAACCACAAAAAGTGGCCCCTGAGACATTTTAGAGAAGCGTCTCCTTTCAAAATTAACATCACTCAACATACTCCAAGTAGATGGAGTAATGGCGCCAACCTGATCATATTTTCGCATTTCATTTGTCACTTAATCAAAACCAATGTCGCCCTCGTCGATAAGAAGTAGTATGAAAAGTTCAAAGTACGATAAAACTATGGAAAACATGCTGTGTAATTTATAAGTGACGCAAGAGTAAATCGGGAACCACTAATTCCACGAAGCTTGCATTTTAAAAGTTTGAATTACAATCGATTTAAAAACTGACAATGAAATGGCGCGAATCGTAAATTGCATGTTTTTCATATCGTTTTTGGTGAGGTTTCACCTTGCGATTGGATCTTTTAAAATATTATTTTGTACAACTTCGTTAATGGTTGATAAATTATAGGATTTGCTAGCTGTGAGCCTGACTGTGCCCTTATTGGCTGCCCATGTTAAATCCTTCGGCGCATCTCACACACTTGTAGGCTTGGCTGGCTCGGTTTACGCAGTTTTGCAATTTTTCTGTGGGCCAGTGGCAGTGAGTCTTATGAAAATTTTGATCTGTACATGCAATACTTACAGCATCTTAATTTCGCATTTTTGTTTTAGGGAAGTTGGAGTGACATTAAGGGAAGGCAGACAGTACTCTTGTTATCACTTATTTGCTGCTCGCTAAGTTATTTATCATTAGCCTTTGCCACTCACATTTTTTCAATTATTTTTATACGCGTTGTTTTAGGTAGGAATTTCTATTGGTCTATTTGGTATTTTTATGGTGTTATTAACCTTTTTTTGATTTAAGAAACTTGTTCATTTTTACGTCTGCTGATATTATAGGAATTTGCAAGCACACTCAATCATTATGCAAGGTTATTTTATCCGACCACATATCGCCCGAGGCCCAAACCGAGGCACTTGGACGTTATAATGCAGTATCAGGCCTTGGTTTCATCATTGGACCTGTAATAGGTGGACATTTGGCAGAGTTTCAAAATGGATTTTTCTATGTTTGTTGCATTACCTGCTTCATCTTCATACTTAATTTATGTAAGATACCTTTAAGCATATTAATCCAAAAAATCATTTAATTTTTATTCGTCTGTTTAAAGCATAAAACTTAAATAATTATCTGGTTCATGGTTGCAAAACTTTTACTCAAGTTTTATCCCTAAGGAAAGTTATTGTAGAATTATTTGCATTCCTAATCAGTAAATATCTGAATTTTAATACAACTTTGGAAAGTAACTTCATCCACTTTCAGCTGACTTTTTTTTATTTTATCCAATTAGAGGATGGGGATTGTTAATGTTTTACCATTTTCAAGTTATGATTTCATTTCATAGTTTGTTCACAATTTCTTTTTCAGGTATTGTTTTATTTTTTGTTCCACAAACTACACGAAATAAACAAAATGAGAAACAAAGAAGTGAAAAATCACTCACTGGCAGCATTATGATGGCATTAAATCACTTACGCTCCCTGAATTGGTCATTACACCGGGATGCATTCAGTCTTAAGTTAATACTTGGCTTCAGCGTTGCAATGCTCTTTGCTAACTATTCTCTTTCGTTACAAGAACGATTTAATATGACACCATCAACAATTGGGTACACAATATCTTTTCAGGTAATTTTTTCCTTACTTCCTTAAGTTACTGTAAATTTCATTTCAGAAATTCACAAATTTTGTCTTTGTTGACATGTTTTTGCATTCCATCAAGGCAAAATATTAAGTTAACCTTTGAGGTCTGTTACCGACTTTACCAAGACATCTTTGAGCCATGATTAAACAGCACTTAGAATAAGTTTCACACTGTTCATTTGTTATGAGTCAACTACTAACTATTTACAATCATACCTATTTAGCAATCCTTCAACAAGGAGAATATTCAGAAACGTTAATAGATGATGATGAAAACTTTAATTTAGCTTTATTTTATTCATTAATTAAATTTCAATACCACATTTTAATAAAATTCACTGAGGAGGCCGTCACTTGCTGGAATTCCATAATGACAATAGTAAAAAAATCATTGGTTTTGCTTGAATGTATTTCCACAGAATTATTTTACACAACCGGTTTCGATGGATTACCATCATCATCTGCTGATGGCAGATTACAGTCATCCAGGTGATGATAGTAATCAGTCGAAACCGGTTGTGTAAAATAATTCTGTGGAAATACATCCAAGTAAAACCAATAATTTGTTTTATTATTGTCACCATACATTTTCTTTGACTTCCACAGTTTTGGACCAACATGTTTGATTACGTATATAGATTGGTGGTTAATGATGATTAGCATTCTAACAAAAATTGGTTTTTGATGAACACTGCAAAGAACTAGGATCCCTTCCCCTATAATAAATATTTTTCCTTTCCGCATTCTTCCTACCTGACGTCAGTCTGTCTAAAATACCTATTCTTTTCAATACTTTTCCTCATCCAATGTTGTACCCTCTATTACATTTTCAGCAACCCCACTGTGTTGATTGTGGTATGTTGGTGTTGGTTGTGTTGGTATGTTTGACACATGCCAATTTCGACTCTAATTTCTTTTTTGTGATTTTTTTGTATAATTTCTCACCTAATCTGGCAATTAGATAATGTTCCATTTTCTAGAGGGCACTAGTCCTGGTGGAGAAAAAAGGAACTCGAAGAAAAACATGCAGTTTCAGGCTCCATATTTGTTTCCACAGCTTACAGTTAAAAAAATATATGTGGACAAAGGTAACAGATGGTCTCCCAATACAGCTATATAAGAGCCACAATTGTTTATATATCATCAAGTCGCCACAGTACAAAAACAAAAGCAGACCAGTTTAGCCTGGTGGGTAGCATGCTCTTCGGCCAACCCAAAGGTCGCAGGTTCGAGTCCCACCCAGGGCAAGGGTGTTTGTCCAGATGGGTTTTTTTCTATGACTTAATGAGGTGTGAAATGAATATGGCCATCAAAGCACCCTATAAAATAAAAATACTAATGCTGCAAAAACAGAACAATGGAAAGATGTTGAAAGACAAAACATTAAAACTGCCATCTTTTTCATATTTGAATGTGGCTCACTCTAGTGAATTCTGTGAATACCTATACACCCAATATTGATCGCAATGTTGGGTGCTTTTCATGCTGTGCACATGACCAAATTTAGTACCCGATTATTGTACCGATTTATTCCCTGATACATAGATTGGACAATAAATTAGACTATAACATGGGCTTAACTTTTGTGGTCTGAGTCACATGTAAGTTTCAGATGAATGTCTATCTTTCAAGTTCACTGATATTTTCTGTAAAACTTCTATAATTTTTATCCATGCTACTCCCTTGAAATCCTCATAATCTACAAAGCAAAATAATACATCCTGATTACGCTCTGTATTTTGCTCTATTAACGTCCTCGTTACCACTATTACATTGTGGGTCCCTCTATCCTTTCCTAAAGCCTCAACTGATCTTTACCTTGGTATTCATTTGCTCTATTCCACAATTTCATACAGATTAGGAATACCGTTTCTATATGCTAAATCAAACTAATTGTCCCATAATTCTCCCCACTATTGTTTTCATTGCAATGGAATTTATAACAAAATCTTCTGGCCAAACTCCTCCTTAATAAAAGCTTCAAATGAATTCACTAAAGTTCATCTCCTCTTTTCTTAAATCCTGAAGTGATATGGTCAGTATACTATTTGTTCTAATTACCTGGTTTACATTTAAGTTCATTAGGCATTTTATAAAATTACTTCAGCAAAATTGGATAGTTTTGTTTTTCTAATTCAAACCAACAGCAACATCAATATACTAAGAAGCACTCAGTTTTTGTTCATTAATTCCTTTAGCAGTCTGTTATAACATTGGACATTGAAAAGGCTCTTACTAGCCTATATATTTTGTAATCCAGATTTAGTTATATGAGGGTAGTCAGAGGAGTTCTTAGGCCTAATAATCTAAAATTACTTTGCTTTTCCACAGGGAAAAAAATTTTATTTCCAAATAAAATTTCTTTTTGATAAAATTTATTTTTCCTGTAGAAGCACAAAGTAGTTTTAATTTTCCTTGCATAATGTAATTCCACAAAGTCTCGGGCTCAACAGTAGCCTTAATAATATAAAACTAGCCTATATTTTAAATATGTCGAATGATAGCTGTAGCAGAAAGTAAGAACTGAAGAGAGATTTGTGTTAAGGTGGGGTGTGGTAGTCATAATTTGGAGTTATGTATGAATATATTTAAGAATAAATGAAGAAGGTTAGAGCTAAGAGAAGGTACACATAGGCTGACAGATGACAGGATAGATTGCAGAGCTGCTATATATAACCACTCTTCAGACTACAAATATAAAACGATGATCAATAAATGTGGCTGAACATGGTCCTGAATGGTTGGGCCTCCTGTATTTAATCGCAACCATTTCTGTGAAAAGACAAGGAAGAAGTAGTCTAAAGAGCCATCTGAAGAGAGTGATGAGAGAAAACTAATAGGGTAGATGTAAAGGAATAAAAGACTAAAATGATGAGAGAGATTAGGTATTTTAGATAGAACAATAGCTGGTAGAAAGAATGCAGAGTTGAAGAGGCATTAATCTTAAGGCAGGGCTTGTTAGTTCTATTGGTGTTCACAGAAAAGGTTCCTTAACTGGCAGAATACCCTTTATCACTATCATCATCTTTTACCATTTAAAATAATGGTACTTTCCTATTTATGATGAATGCACATAAAATTGATTCCATATTTAAAAAAATATTTTATGGCAAATATTTTTTTCTGAAATGTCAGTCTCATTTAAGATAAACCTTGTTTTGTTCTTTAAAGAAATTATTTCCTGCTGAATGAAAATAAATGAAAAATGGCCACACCTGATGTTGACTTTGGAGGATGTTTTGGAGCCATCAGTATCAAGTCTTTTTACCATAATTAATATGTTCCCAGAGTTAACTCTTTCAACTTTGCGATATTCCAATTCTAGAGTATTCTTGGAGCTGTTTCTGGTTTTGGGGCTGGTGCTGTGAGCAGAATGTACGATCAAGGACCTGCAAAAATCACTCAGCATGGCTTCATTGTGCTTGCTGTTTCTTTCTCTATAATTATCTTTTGTTCGTCACTGTGGCTGTTCATACTGGCACTGGCACCACTGGCCATATCATCCTCATTACTGCGGACCTCCCTCTCCCAATGGTCATTGGATCAGGCCCCAGCTGACCAAAAAGTAAGTCCTTTGTTTTAGCTGTTGTTCGGTAATTAATAATCTACTATCATGCTAAAAGTTATGGATACCAGATTTTTAAAGTTAGGTTACAAGAGCCCCAACACCCTCAACCACCTCAATCGCCCTCTTAATTTCTTGCTGGAAATTTTATGTCATCGTGTTCCCTCCCTCAGACACTGTTCACGCAAAGAGATACTGGGTAAAGCATGGGCAGACCTATCAAAGGAGGTGGATAAACCAAATTTTATGGGCAAAACACAAGATAAAATGTCAGCCACAAAGAATTAATACAAAAAAATTCTCTTTTTTAAATAAATCAATTTCTGATTGGAACAGCTTACCTGCAAAGCTTTTTGAGCCCTTTCCTAGTACCATC
>WURS02464444.1:0-13396 GCA_011762765.2 Rhinocypha anisoptera | reverse complement strand
ACCGTTCCCTCCTGTGACTTGCTGTACGCACACCGCTCACGGCAAGCAACGCCGTTGGCAAGACGAGAGTCGAGGATCCCTAAAAATGTATACCAAAGAAAACTGCTGATACATCCATATAAGCCGCATTCCAGAGATCAACCGATTAAATAAAATGTGACGCATTCACTACTGTCCATACCATTTGTTAAATAAATCATCCATAAAATAGATTTCGATACATTCACTCGAGGTTTAAAAAACGAAAACCCAATGAGAACAATAGGCATGCTTTGATGTCAGTTTATAGAATTAGTAGCCCATCGTAAAAACTATCCAAAGCAAACGGGACAAATTTGGATAGTGTTTCAAGGATGAAGACTGCTTTCTATTTTGTGTTGATACGTTATTGGAACAAATTTAAATGATGATGGAACCAATAATTTCTAAATGATGATGGAACCAATAATTTCATTCCCTTGAACATATCTGAATGGCAAACTATTGTCCTAACCAAATTGCTCCATTACGCTGATTACTCCCGATGATTGTACCGTCCATTATCGACTTCCGGTGGAAGAAGACCTACCATTGTTTGAAAGGCAGCGCACCCCCTATAGGATAAAATTCTATTTTCTGTATCTATTTGTGGCAATTTGGAGCAGTTTTAAATGACCGCCGAACAAAGAAATGTAACTATCGCCAATATTTTACCACAATTCGAAATTGTAGCAATAAATGGACGAGTTAGACTTAACCTTTTGATGTGAGTGATCTGTTATCTTATAACAGCAATGTTTACAGAATATCCAGAGAAGGAAATTCTAAAAATCTGACCTTAAAAATATTGAAATTACAGCAGGGTGATGAGCACACTGAAGTAAATTTCATTAGGCTGATTGAACGGGAAATGTTTTTTTACAGCTGTGTATTAGGCCAAAAAATAATGGTGATGATGGAATTAGTTCTGAACTATATATAACACCATACGATCGGAAAAGAAAAGGATACAAATAAATGCAGTAAAAATAGCCAAATGAAAAAAAAAGCGTGATGCTAAATCAAAGAAAAGGCAGATCGAAGCCGCTACATTATAAAAAAAATTAAATACCCTTAAATTCATTAATGTATGCGAATATTCCGATCAAAAAATAGGCAGAGTACTTGATGAAAGTGACCATAATTTCATTGAAACTAGAGATACCAACTGCGTTGGTGGTTAGAATTAAAAATATACTATTTTTTAACTTGCAGCTTCTTACAACATAGGCGTTTTAAATACTGCGCCGTACTTTACCCGATTCTATTTCAATAACAGTACGCAATTCAGAGACATCGAACCAGCAGGTACACTGATACGCAAGCACGCCAGACAGATAATGCAAATCATTCACGAATTCATCGGATCACGAATGATTTGATGGGATCACAGTCACAATGCAGGCTTTATGAAGTGAATGGAGAGTGGGTTCATGCCAGTGACGTCAAACAAGCGATACAGGCAGTCTCCCTATTGAAAGGCCCCATGCTCCATCAACTTCATGTTGTGTCCTAAATGAATAGGACAATGAAATGCTTGATTCCAACAAAATACTGAGGTTCAATCAACTGTCACTAATTATGACAGTATCCGTACACGGTAAGATAAAATATGATATGCTCCCTACCCTTTACCTAATCGATTCCTTGACAACATTTGCTTTTTCACACGTTATAACCACAAAAGCCTGGAAGCATATCAAATTATAATATTACAAAATAGTGCGAATTAATTAACAATATTAACGAATAAATAATTTACTGGCGAATATTTTTGCAAGATACGGATGAAAATGTTTGCCTTAATAGTGGGACGGAAATGTAGTCATACTTGGCCACGATGGAAAGGTGAAGAAACAGGTGAAATGGATTTTCCAGTATCACTTTAATTAACCCTGTTTTCTATTCTTTCATCCTCGCGGACATCAACACTTACGGCCTACGATCTGAAGTATTGACACTAAGGGGACCAATATCATTCATTAAAAGTTCCATCTAGGGGAAATCACTGTCACCCTCGACCTGAGAGATATATGCATGAATATGAGCATTGGAAAAATCCGTATAAGGAACTTGCCGGGTTGTCCTCTAAAGATAAGAGAGAATATTTTCTAGCTTCCTTTCTCCATGGGTTGTTTAAATTCCACGAACCGGAATATCTTCTGCAAATATTCCATGGAAGGACAATGACATCAAGCATCAAAACGAGAATTTCTTATATCCGTGTACCTCACAACACCGAACCTCTACCTTCCAAAGGTCATTCGCGGTGTATAGGGTGCGCACATGGAATAACATCCCTCAGTTAAAAGAGATATAATCACAGGTTAACTTTAAACAGAAAATATCTTGAAATGTCGCTAAAGGGTTCTAATGGTACACGGTTTGTATTTGACATTTTTTTCCATATTGAAGTCTAGCACTACGTATTTCTCGCCTTGTGTTTCGTTGTATGTTTATTCCGAAATATGAATAATCAACTTTTTTCCGCATCTACAATTCATTGCTTTTGCTCTTATTACTGAGTCCCAAAATATATATTATTGTTGTTCGTAGTAGTTTGGATGTCCAGAGCAATAAATCATTTTTTAATTCTAATTTTATACCTGATTAATCTATTTCATACTTAATGTAAGCAAGCATGGAAACGAAACTTAGAGCTTTGTCTTCGATAGCATAAATGCCCCAAGTCAAGAACAGTGCTCTCTTTTGGAAATTACCGTTTTTCAACAGATTTATTGGATAATTTACATTAAATCGGTAATAAATAAAACATTTTCAGGACACCAGCCAAAAGAATTGATCCCCATCGTGACTCCATGTGTGCGAATACATAAAAAAATACGAATTTTTTCTAGGGAAAGTTGCGGCAACTGCGAAGATGTCGCCTACGTCATATCTGCTATCCCAGGATACTGTTTGCCAATCACAAATGTGAGCTCATCTCTCGCATTTTATTACACTCAATTCATGTCGGCTTCCGCGGATCCTCCACTCACCAAGGAATGATGGGCATGATGAAGAAATGGTTTCAGGCATTACTTTGTGGGACTGTTTCATGTGCATGGACATTGGCCATGAGGCATGAATGACTGGTATAAACGCTCATCGTGAGAGACTGGTCATTCCTCGGAGAGTGGAGGAAGCATACAGAATGAATCTCTTTTTCCTGAAGCCTAGTAATTAGGGTACGATGCTCTTCAAAATCAATTAACATTTGATAATTATAAATAGATTAGGAAAAAAAATGACGGCATGAAGAGTCTGGCAGGTGACAGGGTTGGTTTTAGAGCTGCTATAGATAAACCAATCTTAAGGCGTAAACCGATGAAGGGAGTATTGTTCCGACTGGTTTTACCTCCTTTATTTGATTACGATTAGCTCATTTCGGTGAAAGAGGTGTCTCGAGGAACCATCTAAAGAGAATTGTAAGAATATACTGATAATATTACGGAAGGTAGGGCAGATTTTGGTATGATAGTCAGTGAAAACTGCTAGAAGGGATCGTAGGAGGGAAGAAACCTAGAGATGGGCAAAGGATGGTGCATGAGAGACAGAATAATGGAGAACTTTAAGAGCTAGGAACTAGAAAAGTATGAAGGTTGGCATAGTAATTGTTAGGGGGAGATGCAAAAATTTGCAGGAGAGGTGGATGATAGGGATTAGTGAGAGACGATAGTAAGTCGAAGACGGTAATTGGGGGGAGAGAAGAGGAATTTATGTTAGGGAGGGGCACAGTAGTTTTAATAATTCTAAGTTTATAAAAAATTTACCTTGGTATGTCAATTTTAACGCATTATACAGTCATTGACTAAAGAATACTAGTATTATTTAGTCTAAGATACAGTTCACATGTTCAATTTGATTATTTTGCTAAAGAGATAATTTTAAATCTTGTCACGAATAAAGAAACTTACAAATTACTTTGACGTCAAGATGTGTTATTATGGCAATTGGTCTAGTGGAGTATTGTAGGTAAATATGGCGATGAGATTCATTTGCAAACGTGAATGTGTTTAAGTATTCTCTGCTTAGCCAATTATATCGTTGTTATTAGATTATATTTTATCATCACAACTTTTTGAATGTATAGCATTCTTGTATTAAAACTGATTGAGATTTCATCTTCCTTTGTCCTTTAATTATAATTCCTTTATCTTATATTGATTACAGTCTGAAATGGCCAAGCCCTTAGCCAAATATGTTGAAGTAAATCCCTACTTCGCATCCCTGGGCCTTGTTAGGTATGGTGTAAAACGTACTTTTGCCGAAGACTGCTTTCTATTCCTATAGAACGGACTAGTACTGTTATTTCATCAAATACCTGAAAATGTGAAATTTCTTAAGAAAAATACGCTTCAAATGACAATAAGATGAAGTGAAAATTGAAGAATAATATCAATAACAGAGACATAACACCGGGTTAATGACCTCGAAAGCAACAGAAAATGAATGTATATTAGATACAGCGACAAACGATTACTGGATATAGGGTTTAGAGATTTTAAAACATAGACTACGTTACGTTAACTAATATTTTAAACTATGATTACGCCAGAACGTAACGTAAAAACGACGGAGAAAACTTATGACTTTTTCAGTCAATATAAATTTATAACATTAGATCACCTAAAAAACTAAAAGAAAAACAATATGGCTAAAAACTGAACTTCAATTTAGTAATAGTGACAGTGGTAATTCATTTCATGAGCCTTCAAAGCAAAGAAAGAAGCGAATACATCACATTTGATGCATGACAGGAACGGAAGAGAGCATTATGACTGTCAAAGAAGTGGTCAAACAATGACTTCCCTCGCGACTGCCAAATCTATTTATGCCCACAATAAAGACCTAATGGCAAAGGGGGAAAAGAACGCCAGTTCTTTTGGACACTTCATTGATGCCAGTAAGTTATGACAAACTCTTTGCAGCCAAACACAATACGTTGAATGAGATGACAAAGAGTGAATAGAATGCGATAGTGGCAGAATATTGTCCTTCAAGGCACGAGAAAATGACGTTGAGAAGTTTTTACATGACAAATGGTTAATTTAGTGCAATTAAGTATCCATTAATTATGATATATCTATTCTAACTATGATCTATCTAAATTTAGGCTTAATTAATTACACCAGTAAGCCACAGGGTTAAAAAATTGCAACGGCGTGAGATTTGACACATTATAATCTCCTTCTGTGCGAAACTTTTTTACTTGCTAATAATGAATATAAAGAAAGGGAAAGAATCTCACGATTGGGATATATGAAATAAGCTTACACTTAGATCATCATTCACAATTAGCATAGGACAAACATGTCTCCATAAAATAACTCTAAATAATATCACCTTGGGCAAAGAATGAACGATATGAAAAAAGTTAATGGAATCACCAGAGCCATCAAATAATCTGATATTTTTCCCCTTATTGCGTCCTAGAAAATACGCATTACACTATTAATGAACAATCTATTACCAATGGAAGTAAAACAATTTCAATGCTACGATTACAAAATAAATTATTTAGCGACAAATATTCCATCTGTGGAACCAAGTGGAAATGAAAAAAGGCTGTATTTCGGTATGTTCCGAATACTAGTGGTATCCTTGACGTGAAATTGGGGCATCTATTTAAGAGGCATCCACGGCTGAGGACAGACAGCACCCACAATAAATCTTCAAGGCCAGTGCTGAGTTCCTCCAAAACTTCTTCGGGAGAGGGGGGTACTGTCACGGGGCAAGGATACGATGAAATTAGTTCACGACACGAAGGTTAAATTTCTTGGAAAATTGTTCTTTTCCCAATTTCATCAGAACTGGACCAATTCTGAATTATTACCGCTGCTAGAAGAAATCTACCGTGAAAACTGATATAAATCGAAATACTACCATGATTTTTTCCGTTATTCCGTTCAGATATCAACATTCTACCCCATAAGGGGTGCACGTCCGCATGAGAATGAATTTTGACATAAACGGTAGCAGTAAAATTCGAAGCTCCACTGCTGTAGTCACTTAACGAAAGAGAAATTGGAAAAAAGACCAAGGGTGGGCACAAAAATTAATTTTCCTGAAACTTACGTAATTATAAATAAATCTTATGTTTAAGAGACTTGTCCTGATGGTCGTTTTTGGCATGATATTAGAACAAGGTGTGTGAAATATTAAACAAAAGGAATAAAGAAGGGGGAAGCATGATATGCGTATAAGTACGTAATGTATGAAAGCATAACTTAAACTGATCTTACAGAACACATGGTCGTCCACTGATGTGGACTGCGCGGCAATCCTCATCTGAATCGAACACACATCTCCAAAGATACACCTCCAATAGCAATGACCCCCGGAATGCACCGAAAATAAGAAACCCACTTAATCGTCCATGCATATTTTTTCCGTTCATTGTATACACCTCTAAGTGTTCCCCTTATCCGTGTCCTAAAAAGTATGGACTTCTTAGTCTTGATAACATTACTCAATAAATAACTGTCTCAATAAAAAATGTCAATAACTGGGATGATGTCCGTTATGAAATAACGTGGATGAAATCTGTTTATTATTAAATTTATATTTTACAATACTGTGACAGTTTCCGAGGTTGAAAAACAAAAATGAGTTCCGGATGGATTGTAATAGCACTGTAATGCGAGTTTCTTGTTGGGTATAAATTTGGACAGAGGATAAGATGGAGAATGACCTCGTCCTCCAGTATCGAAAACAATTTCACAACCCTAGATGCAATGCTGGGCTGCTTTAGTCAATACCTATTGCACGAGGGAAGTTTTTTAATTAAACTGTCCAAGATGATCTCAACTATTAATTACCTGCCTCTTCAAAAAGAAAATCATGATTAGAGGTGGCAATTTTGAAGATATTGAAACTGAAGAGACTGACAAATGATCACGATTTTAGGCAAAATACCGTCTCCGGTGGCGGGGAGGTTACATTCTTGACTACCATTCCGATTTGTCACGGGTTAGAATCTACGTGGATTTTCAGTCTCCACCTAGGGAATGGATGTCTGTTCGTCCTCGGTGCTATATAGCGCCAGCGTGATTAGCTTAGTGCTGTGTGCGGGCAATTGGACAGTGAAAAAAATAATTAAAAAATAAACGTCGTAAACATTATTACCAAAATAATTTGTTATGGCAAAACGACTCCAAGTTAATTTCCATCTAACGGTAAGTTAAAAATGTAACAATTAGAAAGAAAAAACCATAAAAATCTTCTGATAGAGCAATTCTACGGGATAGTTGTATTCAATTATATAAAAAAGTTTGACATTTACGTGATGGTATCTTAAAAGGTATTAAATACAATAATTTAATGAAGAAAGTACACACAATGACAATCTGTAACTGTAATTTGCATGTTAAGGAATTTAAAAGGCACTTTGTCGTTAAATCAGTACGCATAGAACATTGATCTCGCTATGTTTTCCTCTTCTGTTTTTATTGTATTTTCGTTATGTGATTGTGTTGTTTCTGTTATTTATTTATTAAAATCTGTTATATGTCCAATGTAAAGGCGTCTTACGCTGTTTTTGGATAAATAAATAAATAAATAAAATTGTATATAAAACACAAAAAGTAGGTTTCGATGAAGCCTGGGTATTTCAAAATCAAAGGTCATTACATCGCTCCAAATAAAGTATATAGATGCAAAGCTAGTAAATATACGTGGAAACCTCGGACAAGACACCTGTAAAGATCAATAAAAAATAGGGAATTTATATCCCAAAAAATCAAAGATAGTGAAAGGTAACTTTAGAGTGGAGAAGTAAATTTAATTGATATCATTCACCTCCATAGAGATATCATAAATCATCATCAGAGAGATTTACTTGTTGCACGACAATATCCACACACCGTTGAAGCTAGCCTAGAAAAATAAAGTTAAAAATAAGCTCTATGAATACTTACTTCGACAGCAAGAAAGTTCAATAAAAGATATGTTTAAATTTAGCATAGGTTGTATTATTTTTTTTCCTCAACTTCATTTATTTTCCATACCTGTATTTATCAATGTTGTCCAAATAGAAATTTTTGTTGCCCAATTGTATTTGTTAGAATTGATTAGATTATTTCAGAATCAATGTGGAATATTTTCAATGGCAGGCGAAATTAGGACGGAAAAGACTGACACTTATATTTAACAAATGCACAACACCAATGCCTGGAGCAAAGCTGGAACACATGATTATCGGGTTACTTGCCGGGCAAGTTGCCTACCAGGGTAACCTCGCTACCACTGGAAGACCACGCTACCACTCGTCGACCGTAGAGAAAATAGCAGCAAGTTTATAGGTACAAAATGTAGAAATGCCAATGAAATCTCAAAATTACAGATGGTATATTTTCTTGCGTAGTAGTAAAAAGTTAAAAATACTATACATTTACTCTCTACATCTAAATTTCAGTCTAAGGTCACAGTTCGCTTTGTAATTTAGATCAATATAGGTAAAATAACATGGACAATATAATAATAAATGCTAGATAAATAGTAAGGGGTCATTTTCGGAGATCTCGAAGGTATTGTTATGAATACAAACAGAATTTCATTGGAATATTGAAAGAAAAAAACTGAATAGCAAGTACAGATGAGGGACGTCATAAAATGAAAGGGGTTGGTCCATTACGTATTAGCTCTGTAAGAGTTGCCCATTTCTTTTTATTTTACATATGAACATTGACAGTCATTTGTCGATCGCCGTGGGACTGATTCATCCTCAATTTATTTGGTAAAGAAAAATTTTGTAAACCGCCAACAGCACAAATAACAGCACGAGCCAAACCCTTTACGAACATCAGATGGAAATTCCTTGATTGACGCATAAAGTCAATCAAAATTAACCATTGATAAAGAGTATCGAATCATTTATTCAGGGAGTAGCTGATAATAACATGAACAAGGATATATGTAACAGAATTTCAACAGTGAAGCTGAAACTATGAGAATGCTTACAATGAGAATTTCCAATTATTTGGAGGTTAAGTCAAAATGAGAAAATTAAATTTTTTTAAACGGTGTTATTTTTTATAATTAGTTACAAGTTGACCATCTGGTCAGGTGGTAACATAAATTTACATTAATCACAAACTTACAAATTATTGCAACAATTACTTGCAAAAATGACATTTCTAAAAAAATCACATAAATCGCAAGGAAGGCAGGATATAGAAAAGGAAATAATTTTAAGAAGAAAACATACAGCGATGCAGCGAAAAACGTACATAAAAACAATCCCTCCACAGCCCTCAACATCATTTCAATCATCAAACAAATAATCAAAAAAAATTATCTAAAAACCTAGAGAGGAATAAAATTGTTATATTATGAGTTTCCTGCATCTCCCCTTAAAAATGTATATCACAGTAAAATATTTTAATTTGTTGTTTTCCCGTCCTGCTGATATAGTTATGCCAGCAGCTTATTATTCGGAATCCCCAAATTATCGCAAGATTGACTCAAAATAACTGAATAAGTAACATTATTTATATTGAATATGTAATCTTGCTTAATCCAATTCACCATCGACTCACTTCTATTGTGAGCCTATGACAAAGATACTTACCTGCGTCGTGATAATATAATGGTACCCTTCAGTTTATGAATACGAACGTCAGTAACTTTAATGATGTCTGTGAGTGAAAGAGAAAAAGATTATCACTTCTTTTTCAATGAATATAGCGTATTAATATGCGATACAAATATTTTACATTATAGATAGTTTTTTATAACAGCGAAATCCGTATTCCTTTGAAAAATACTTTAATACTGATGAAATCAATCGTCAAAAAAACCAATAAGTTATAAATTCAATGGACTTTCAAGTGAAAAGTTTATGCAATGAAAGATAGTATTAAACAATATAACATCAAATGAAAAAAATATGACGATGCAGTGATAACGTTTACCCAGTATGTTTACGACTTTCACCGCAAACAGTTTAAATTTTTCAATGGCGGCTTCGACACTTCTTTTTCGGAGCAGAGATGAAAGGAACGTGGACACTATTATCATCAAGGGACCAATAGAGTGAATGGGGATAAAACAACGCGTCAGGCTTTTTACAGTCCCCCCCATAAAAGTAAAAAAAAATTCTCACCAAGACTCATTCATCGGTTCTGGAAAATGGAAAAAAAAAGTGTGGAAAAAGAATCCGTCTCCGTGACTATCCTGTTTTTAACACTTGAAAATATGAGATATCCCTTTTAAATTTTGGTCCAAAATGTTAAAACAGTAGAATACCTATTATTTATAAAGAAAACAACTTGGACTAATTTTTAAGATGTGGCGAACCAAAGCTAACTCGGGAAAGTCTGAAGTTTGTGAGGGTAAATTACACATTTCGTTCATATCATCCCAGTAATTACTGATTCCGTGCTCATTGCAGAGTAGCAAATTATTCCTTTACACCTATGCAGTTGTTGGAATCAAACAAAGTCCACTATTAATTAGTTACAATGTGAATATTCGGGAGTTATTGCTTATTGTTTAACATACATGTGCAGGTAGACAGTGTCAGCTGGCACATACATCAATATTTGAATGAAAAAAAATCAAGAATCAAATAAAGAATAAGCAAATAGAGAGTAAAAAAGACAAATAGAGCGTAAATTGATCTTAATTTAATTTCACTTCAATTAATTCATTCAATTTATTCATTCAATTTATTCATTCAATCAATTTCATTTCACTGAAATAATTTATTTTAATCTATTACTCTATACTACTTTTAACCTCGTGGGAATAACTATTGTTAAATAGATAATTGGCAATAATAGGTATTTAGAATAGCGTATTCTGAGGATGTCTAAATTGTTTTTTAAATGGTTTATTAATACATTCTTCCAGGGTTCCCATAAGAATAGAGTGTCAAGTAAAATCTAAGGCGTGAAAATTATGTTGTTTCTTTTATCGTCAGTTTTTGCGTGTGTAGCTGATGAGATTATTATAAATAACTGGTAGATGTTGTGATGTGATCTACGACGCTCATGGCACATGATATAATTTGGTTCAGCATTAATGTTATAGTGGAAGAAATAAAAATAGCATTTAATGTATACTCATTGTTTTACTAAATATAATATATGTAATTTTCAATACCTTTTATTTTGAATCTGCAATATTGGTAACTTAGTATAGTTTACCACTTATGGTGCAGTCTAATTCAAATTAATCTCATTTCATACTCGCATTTACCGATTTCAGAATAATTCATAGCGTTACAGGTAAAAGTAGTTACACAGCAATTCATAATTTTCTAAAACGAGGTTCGTTTTAGAAAATTATGAAATATGGGCAGCTACTGAGTCACAAACAGGAAACTTATGGAAACATACCATTTCATTTGCCATCGTTTGACAAATGATTATGCAGTGGAAACTTTATCGTTAATAAAATCAATTGACGGATCTTTTTATGCATGAGATTGATATTAGATTTCATACAGAAACACGCCCCTTACTCGATACTCCCCCAACCTATCATATCTTACGCTGAAGCTATTTCCGGAGACAACGAGGAGTTTTAATGGGAGGTAAGGTTTAGAGTGGCGAATAATTTGAATTAATGGTACTGTTAATGAAAGACCTAAATACAAGGAATTATGAGAGACTCTGAGAGCCTAGCGGAGATTTGAAGGAGTTGAATCCTCACAGCAAGCGATCCCTTGGGTTTATTACCGAATATGACATTGAGATTTACTAGCTCTGAATACATTTCGTTTAAAACCCAGGTGAAATGATGATTTTCTCGTTTTTTCTAGGAAATTGTAGTGAAAGACATTTACAGAGTAAAAGTAGCAAGGTACCCAGTTTTCGCTGGGGAAGAGAGTTCGCTCCCTCGTTAAAGATCCACAAGTTGGAATAACACCTTGCGCGTGAATGTTATTCCTGGATAAAAAGTTTTTTTCTGGTGGTTTTAATACGTATATGATCCGTCCTCAGATCGCTCAAAAACTAGACTCCTATTTTCACTATTTAAGTACTAACTAATTGCACTAAATAAATGACGAAATATATATCTTACCATTTTATTCGACTGATTACGTGCATGAAGAAAACTAGTAACTAACGTACACTCCTGAATTAACATACCAGGATTTCATCCGGTGATGTGATCATCTTTCAGAAAAAAAGAACACTCCAAACAGCATTTATTGAAATACGAACAACTTTGTAGCTCCACACAAAATATATTTATTACTTACGACCTATGTTTCGACAAAATATGTCATCATCAGGTGATGTCATCAACCTGGTGATGACATATTTTGTCAAAACCTAGGTCGTAAGTAATAAATATATTTTGTGTGGAGTTACAAAGTTGTTCTTGTTTCAATATGCTGAGCAAATCCCACAAAGTTACGCCTGAGATAACGAATTTATTCAAATATCATTATTGAAATGCATTTTTAGCGTTCGAGATGCATCAGATATGCTTTATTTTATAAATTTATTCCATGCTAAAAATTATATATTGACGAACGAAAATTAGTCTATGACGTTAGTCTAATTAGATCACTCGGCTGCTCTATAATAATCAGAGAAAACGTGTTACTAATGATATCACTTAACTTCCGTTTGTAATTATGTAATTATGCTGGCGGAAATCACTATTCAGGCCTAATTATCTCAAATCAAAATTATGTGAGTGAATTAATTTCCGACCTGGGTTGGGGTTATCGTAGTATCACTTTGAGAGTGAATGATTTCCCTCTAGCGTAAACGTATTTTTATCTGGTCTGGAAGCCTATTAACTCTAAATATTCGAGACAGATTAAGTGCAAAGCGTAAATTATGGGGCCCAAATCAGGCTTGTGCAATTAAATTATAACCGTATTGTCCCTTAAACGAAAAGTGTTCTTCAGTTTACAACTGTATGTCAATTTATTGTGGAAATTTTATGTAATGTTCAAATGTTCTGTTTATGGAATGTTCAAGAAATTGATCCAAGTTTTTCCCCTTACTCAGGTCAGTGTAAGCGACTTTCAACGCCATTTCTGGAAAAATGAATCTCTAAATGTCAGAAATCATATAGAGAAAGTAGATGTTCACTATCTTTCTGGTATTATTTCTTTTTATTTAATTTTTCTTTCTGGCATTATCATTTAACATTTATAGGTACTGAAATTTAACCAACTTGAAACATTCTAACTAATGCAAGGTCTATTAAAAGAATAAGAAGAGTATTTTAGGTCTTTCTGAGCGAATTCCTGACAGAACATAATCAACCGAATAACTTGCATTCCATTACAATAATCACACGCCCCAAATCAAACTTGTTAGAATAATTTGACCAGGGCCTTAGGTGAATATTCATACATATTAATAAATATCATCAGCATTCATTGGTCATTGTACCACCGATATAATTT
>WURS02464433.1:0-13397 GCA_011762765.2 Rhinocypha anisoptera | reverse complement strand
TCTTGAAAATCTCATTACTTTCGTTTTCTTAATGTTAATTTTCATCCCAAATCTCTGACACTGGTCCTGTAAGGCATAACAAATATATATATATATATATATATATATGTTTTGATATTACGTTCTTGACCCAAGGAAGACTATTCATGAAAAGACAGCATGACGAGAACAAACGAAGGAAAATAAATTCCAAGATTAGATTCTGACCACAGTTGCAGAGATTGAATCAGCGAACTCAACTTACATAGCTTTCTGGAATCGCATGTTATGTGCCTGGATGAGCTTCATGTTGGGCATTTAACTCTTCAGCTGTGTCAGCCTCAGTCTTTCGTGACGGCTATGTACTGGAAAAAACTAGGTGCGATATTCTTCACTTCTAGTGCCAGCAAAGTGTTAAGCAGGATTCTTTGTAATCCCGGATGACCCTTTTAATAATCCGAGTCGCTATCTTCCCACCCGAATGGGTACATAGGCAGAAATATATCCAAATATGCTCTCCGTGCTCACTTTCCTTGATCATATCTGATTAATTTGATACCAAACAGTATGTATATACTTTGATTTCCAACCTGCATTCTACCGAAACTCTGAGATGACTGGAGGAAATGATGAGGGTGTGTCAGAAAAGAATTTCAGGGACGGAATGCGTTCGTCAAAGGTGCCCGGATGACGTGAACCTTCCCTACAATGAGACTGGAAAGGGGGGGGGGGACCCCCATAACAGTGAACAATAAGAAAGTGCGGCCATTCGAACATTTATCAGTAAGGTCGGGCAATAAAATTTGGAGGGGACCTAGAGGGAGAGAGAGAGAGAGAGTAATAAGGAGGCGGTCATACGTACATATGCGTTCTCGCCTTACTTACATGACAAAGGCGATATAACAATTCCGTAGCCAAGGGGTTAATCATCAAGTAACAACGGAAACACGATTTAAAGCAGCGATACTATTATCGAAATCATGTCCTATCTTGCTGCGTCATCGAAATATGCTATTTGCAGAAAAAACACAGGATAGATATTGTTTTATTTGAGTATGTTCCCGCCAATAGCCGGAACCACACTCTAAGCCAACCAGGATTAACATTATCATCCAACCCGAGGAAAATTCGAACTAGATTTTTACATGTGAGTTTTAAACGTTTAAATACCTTTTTATTTGAGTCCTTGGCTTTCAGCATAGTGGAGTGATACTAGCCTCTAGAAAAACCATGTGCATTTACAAAAAATATACCACATATATATATATAACGAATACTAAATTAAAAATTTAATCGAACAAAAGCAAGATGTTGATTCCCTTAAATGTGTTTTCTCCAACCAACAGATTAATAAAGAAATGGCTCAGAAGCTATATATCCATATGCTTATATATCCAGAGGAAGAAAGGTTCGATTTCTGATTCGGCGGCGGTAATGCTTTTATGTCTGAAAATACCATGCTTCTTCCATCTCCCTGCCCTCCAAATAGAACTTTTTAGACTTTCATAATTCATTTTATTATTTTCCATTTCTTCACGTTCCTAGGGAATCACGAAGAGCACGTTCTAAGGGAGATTCTAATAGTGATTCTGAAGACTGCTAAATGTTTCCAAAAGTGCCTAAATGAATAAATAATTAAGCATAAATATACCATGCTAAAAAATAACTCACTCAGTGAAATGTTATCGGTGGGGTATAACGTTGAAACATAAACAAAAAAACTCTCACCCTATTCCTGCTATTCCTTTAGGATGAAGTTGGCTAGGTAGTCACCGAAAATGTAAATAATAATAATGATAAAAATTAATATAATAATAATAATAATAAAAAAACAAGTCAGTGTTCTTTTGGAAGCTTTTTTATATTTAATTTCCATATTTATATATATGCATCATCATTCGGTAGTCACAGCAAATTTAAAAGCAATTGTGTCGTTTTTTCGTATCTATATGTGTATGTTATATTAATTACGTGTTCATTGCTCATGTTTGATTCTATTCTATTCACACACATGCCTAAATGCACAAGTACACTTGCGTTGAACTTTTTTCGTCTGGGATGCGTATAATGAGCAGCTTTTGTGCACAAAAATCAACCGACCATGAATTTCGCGGTGACTGGTTACTTGCCGAGAGCGACCAGGTGAATATTTTTTTCTTGCGGGTGTTGGCGGGCGCTCTCACTAATCTCCGCTGATTGGGAGGCGGCCGTTCAAAGTGATATAATGCCCGAATAAATATTTGGAATCGCCCTCGAACTAATCAGCAGAATTGTTATTGCGCTTGAAATTGCATAAAACATTTAAAAAAATAAGGATGTTTTTGCAGATAACGCTCTAGCAAATGCCTGCATTGCCAAAGCGATATCAGAACGTTTTCGTGCCAGCCGAACTCACCATCACTTTGGGATAGCAATAATGGAATGACCGCAATCATTCCGTTTTAAAACAACTGAGTTGTAAAAAGATTACTTTTTTCGACATTTACATTTTATGGATCGATCAAATGGTGATTTCACACTAGTAAATGAACGACTGGAATAGAATTACAGAAGATGTTTCTACAGCTTTTATTACTTTTTATTTCTTTAGGCATATAGTTACTCACTAGGAAATTGAGAACAATTTTGCGATTGATATGCAACTGAATTCAATGTGTTTTTGGTCGGGAGCAGGTAGGTTACGAACTAATATGTTTCAAATTACCTATGGCATTGGATTGAATGACCAACACAACACAAACTATAAAGTTCTGTAAAAAAAACTCGTAATTAGTTAGTCCTTTCGTCACCAAATTACCTAAATAAGCCTGAAATCCGAATATTTTGGAAGAAAATATTCGAATTCCACGTGGGACGTTTGGCCTCCTATCAGTACAAGTGCTTTGGCGTTGAATACTTGAATCCTAGTAATACATGCGGGAAGTGTGCTTACCGGATAACCCAAAGGTCGAGGGTTCGAGTCTTGCCTAAGGCATGGGTGTTGTGTTTATCCAATAGGGTTTTCCTATGATTTGAAGAGGTATGAAATGGCCATAGCCGTCGAAGCACCCTATTAACAAAAATACTACTACTACTTCTAATAATGCATGGTAATAAGTAGCATCGTTTGGTCGTAGTGGTAAAACTGAGGTACAATCATTTATTTGGTTTAATTTTGCACAGGATTATTTATAATTTTGCATCTAATAATTTAGGATAGAGTGAAAATTTTAATGAGACACAAATACACGATTTCGTTGAAATGATTTCCAAAAAGAGATTTAAAATACTAAATATAGTGGCTATCATAGTGTATATGCGTAGGAGGAATCAGCCATGGAATAAAATTTTAGAACAAGTGGAGGAAGATTTGAAAATGAACATTAAAGAGATAAATTAATTTAACGTGCAAAATTCAATCTGTCCCTCAGGCGAAACATCTGCTCATTACGGAAAGCCAAAAGTTCACAGCAAATGTGATTTATATTCAGACGTCCCATACGGGTTTTATTATTATTATATGACCCCATACATTTATTAATTTTTAATGTATGATATCGAATTTAATTATTTACCGTTCCAACTTTCGTTTCTGCGATAAATAATAAAAGCGATCCAATGTTTTCGCATTTTAGTGGGATCATTTCGAAACTTTAGCCACTATTGAGCAGCTTTCAGTTTTTTGTCCTGAAACAGAAATATCGTCCTATTTTTTTTTAAATTTTTCCCCGATCACTCGTTTAAAATATTCGCAGACACTACTTACCAAAATTTTGAACTTGCCCAATCGGGGAATGTCACGAGTGGAGAGGTGTATGGGATATTTTATAACGTAGCACGATCTAGCGAGGATACAACGGTGGTAAACCCTGAAATCCAAGTGGTTTCATGTTCGATTCTCACTTCGAAAAATAGTTTTAATGCAGTAAACTCCTCTCTCGACGTACGACTTGTTTTCGTTCCGGGTGAAACGAAAATGGAATACACGTAAATTAAGCGTAAGCGCCCTCTGGCTTCTCAACGACTCTCTTTTAACGAACCCATGTTTTGATCACAGACAGCTTCGGCCCTTGTGAACGTTAACAGGATTCCAGTCGAAATATCAAATTTTCAGCTTTTTTTCAGTAATTTGTTTACTAACTTGACTTTCATTTTGATTTTCATTTTCATAATTTTTCAACTCAATAATGATATGGATTCCTGATAAAGTGCATTTTCAGGTGCTTTACTTTCCGTGAAATTTGGCGAATTATTTGTTGAAAGAGTTAATTAAAGCGCTAATCCAAACTAATTTATATTTTATTCAAATACAGTTCTACTAAATTACATAATACTCATGAAATTCGGCAGTTGTCAGATAAATGGAGTAGTCATTATTTAATTGTTAACATAAAAAGGACGTTTAGTCCCACCAACTTTAAACCTTTTCAGTGCAATTTCAAAGTGTCCGTTGACATTGAAAATTTACGCTAAAAACTTGAAATATAAAAATAATTTAGAACGTTGTTTAATGATAATATGAAGCGAAGTTGTTCTATTCGTTTTTTCAACTTTCGTTTTCGTAATTTTTGCAACTTTGAAACTATTAATCTTATCGAACCTTCATTGTAAAAAAAAACTTGGGCCAAGATTTTTTATAAAAGTTAATTATAGCCGGAGAAAGTGAATTAAACGTTCGTTAAAAATTAAAAAATTAAATTCGTATCTTGCAAGAAAATTTAATATTCAGATCCGATATTAATGTTTGATGCTAATAATAACTGATTAATTTGATTGACTTGAACTTTCCAAAGATAATGGTGCTTTTTTTATAAGCGATTTTCGAGAGAGATACTTATTCGAAAACTACACGTGAAAGCTCTACTTTCGTCCGGGGGGGTCTCCCCCAAGGTATCCCCCGGGATAAGCTAGCGCTTCTATTCGGGGGTTGGGTAGTCCCTGTAAAGAAAAGTCGACGGTGGCGACGAACCTGATGCTTACAGGGAGGTTGCGTTAGGAATAACCCAAGTTTATGAGTGTTTTAGTCTCCTCAAAAAGTCGATCACTGATCGGCGTTCGCCAGCCTCAAGTAGAAGTGTGTCCTATCCCTCCCCCACCCTTCCCTCCCCTGCGGGTGGTTGAGGCCATGTCTCGCGCTGCCTCCCTCCTCCCTGTCGCACGGAGCAACTCAGAGGGCGTCTGAAGTAAAGCCCGTTACACACGACGTCATTTCATGGGCCAGAAGCGGTACAAGAAAATGCCCGTCATGTTTTGTGTCGTGTGTCATAGCAAATTCCCTGCCATCTGGAGCTGGCACTAGTAGTTGCCTGCCAGTTGCACGGGATAGAACGTATTCTATTCCCGCCATTTTTATTGTGCCAGTTGTGAGAGTTTATGCGAGATTCGACGACTAAAAAACATCATTCAAGGTTAGTATTCTGTTTTATTTCCATTTAAAACGTACTTCATTATTTTTATCGCATATGTTGATGTATAGTTAACATATTTCAACAATCATTAATAATGTGTAAAACTTGCTATGGAATTGTTAGTAATGGTCCGTGCGAATCTCAACTACTTAAGAACAGCATTTAGTTAGTGTTCTATTTAATTTCAGTTTAAAATGTATTTCATTATTTTTATCGTATACGTTGATGCATAATTAACATATTTCAGTTAAAGCTAATAATGAAATAGTGTGTAACACGTGTTGTAGAATTTTTAGTCGAGTGCCGTGGGAATCTCGACCACGTGAAAAGAGCCACCAATAATGTTCCACTATCTGGTACGACTAGTTTCAACGTTACGGCGTCATCTTCAGGTTTCATCGCCGTAGCGTTGACACTAGTCGTACCAGATTAAAAATCTTAGTGGAAAAATACGTAGTATTTCTTTTTTTTCTTAATTCTCAGAAATGGATTTCCACATATTCATGCCTGAAAATATAGAACATAGCATTTATGTTAGTATTCTTTTTAATTTCCGTTTGAAACGAACTTCATTATTTTTATCGTATATGTCGATATGTCCGCCATTCTCATGTAATCTATGCCACCGACCTCTGGTAGCGTGTGTAAAAACTTCGTGCAATTAGTTGCACCAAGAATGGTGCTACAAAATCCAGGCAATTTCTAGTACCATTTCTGGCCCAAGAAATGGCGTCGTGTGTAACAGGCTTAAGGCACTTTAGTATATCGCTATGGCATGTATTTTTATATCATGGTGATTCTTCACAAATTTGTTGGGCAATATGATGACGTGTAATATACGGGTGGGAAAGGTCAGATGCATCATAAAATTAGAGGTCGATGCTTATGAACGCCTAGATAGATCAGTACATTACTTATAGCATGATATACGAAACAAGATCATGACAATTCTTCACCTTCTAATTAGCTGTTATTTAAGATCACATATGATTTTACAGCGGAACTAAAGCTAACGCAATCATTAATTTAAGCGATACAACAGTGACATTTGGTGCACTGCATGCGATCTTATCGAACAATCAATATTAAATAATTCGGTGAGACCATTTTTTCAAGCACTAAAATTTATGCCAATTTGATATTTCAATTAAAATAATTATGGAAATGTTTGAGAATGCTTTTGGCATTTAAAAAGTCATTGATAACATTATAGGTAACAAATAGTAGTATGATATTTCATCAAAATATAAGCCATAACATAGCATACATTACACCTGTATGTACTCTAAAGCGCAAAATCTTTATTTACGAGTACCACCAAACATATCACCCTTGTGATATGTTGGTTGAAATGGGAATGTTTTCAATGCTTTAACAAATTAACCAGCAATTCAGTACTGTAAACTATTTAATCCTTATAAATGAATAACTCAAGGAAGTGATGCACGGCAACATTTAAACTTTTCTAGGTTATCAATGAATGCATACAAGTGCTGCTGGTTCGATATGTATCTTAAAGTCACATATATGAAAGATGCTATAAAACATATGGAAGATGCTATAAAACAATACGGATAAATAACACGCTAGCAAAAACACGTTTTATTTACATAATTTCGGCACAGACTGAACTCACCTATTTCTATGGAATGGAGAAAACCACAATCCATCAACTCAAGAATGCATTCCGTATTTATTTGGTGGCATAAGTCACACGTTTCACACTGGAAATCACGATAACAACCTCTCATCTTTTTGGTAAATTATTCCATAATGGTCCAACTATGTAATGGTATTGTAAAATGCATAAAATTGTAAGTGTTCCATTCGAGTAATGCGAGCATCCGATTTCCACAGGCTGTTTTTAGTTGGTCGGGTTAACCGAGCGGGTAACGCGCGCTTGCCGTCTGGACCATGGGTCGCGGGTTAGAATCTCCGCTTTGTTTAAAAACTAATGTTTCTGATTGATTGGCACGAGCAAAGGCATGCGTTGGACAGCACGTATGCCAAAACCAATAAAACAATACTAATTGGAAAAGGCTTAAGAAGAAAATGCATGCACCCACTAAAAAAGTAAGATAGGATCATCGAGGAGCATCACCGTTGGATTAAGTTTTTTTAACTGTGCAATATTTAACTCCGGATCGCAGACATTTCATAGCATTGGCCATTTTTTAGCATCTTGAAAATTGAAGATTTCCAAACCATTTTCGCACAGCAAGTTCCGATGATGAGGAATAACATTGTTTTTTTTGCCAAGAATGACATAGCCTAAATCCTAATCTCACTTGTTGATTTTAGCAACACGAGAGATTTAACACTGCTGCATAGACTGTTTAAAAGAGCCGACAGTTCAACAAAGAGGCCCCCCCTCCCCGCCCTCCTCCAAACCCCCCGCAGTCCACTCGTTCGCCACGCATAATTAAGTGAACTCCTCCGACTCGGAGGAATCCCAAGTGAGATGCCTCATTCGGTACTCGAGGAATTTTCCTTCGCACAAACTAACTGGAACACCACGACTTGGAGGGAGACTAAAAACTACAGCTGAAGTTGGGTACACAAAAACGCCATGTGGACGTGAATTAAGAAATGAGGCGCTTCGAGTATACGTAGCATTTGACGTGCAGCGTGTAATTATGGAACGTGCATCGTGGACGATGGGAATTGTGACGAAAGCGGAACGCCAAATGAAAACTGAGCCATCGTGATTTTTTTCAGACTGCCTGCTAATCCAACCACGCACCCACGTTCTCCGAATTCAAAGCAGGTATGCATGTATCTCTCCGTATCATGAGAATTCCACTCGTAGTATTCCAGCTCGAGAGCCGCCCTTTCATGTCCAATCACATCGATGACCAATTACAACACGTCCTTTAAAATATCAGAGCACGCATAAAAGGAATTCGCAGTTCAAACCTGGAAGCAGGATAAAATTCATGAAATACACGTGAATAGTATAAGACAATCTTGTCCTTTTTGGATATTCATCTTTTTTTGATTCAAGGTTTTGAATAAAAAGACTCGTTTTAACGGAAAATATTACTCGAGACTCCGCCTTCGTAAAATATGAAACAGAGAGTAAAATAATGGTAAGTTCTGCGTAAACTATAATTTCGAGAGGAGGGTTTTTGCCTCTGACCATTGCAATGCCTTTCCATTCCAAGACTTTCTTACGGGTTATCTATTAGCGGAAACATTTGAACCACATGATCCGAAGGCTTTCCCACAGGAAAGTACATGAAGCGAGAACATTTCCGAAATTCCTAAGACTTCCAAGGTAAAATCAGTAACCTATAAAACAAAATGTATACGCCCGTATATGTCGAGATAAATCACCTAGATTAGAATCAGGACAAGCCGGTCGGTAATGCTTTAGCCTTAATAGACCTTATACCTCCGAGCAAATATGAATGAAATCGTGAAAGAAAATATAAGTGACCCGGTTGGGTTATCCTTGTGGGCATTCGCGCTCGCCGGCAGACCATCAAAGGTTTTGCGGGTTTGAGTCCGAAGACTTGGATGTTCCGTCAACCAGCGTCGCTTTTCTTCGATTTGTAAGGTCGCAATTGACCTTATTCGTCGAAGTACGTTGCACGTGAAATATTAGTTCAGTAAAAATGACTGTAACACTGATATGCTCTTTCGCAAAGATCATGGTCTTCGACTGTCCCGATGAGTTTTCTCCTCGCTTCTCGGGGAAATGCCGGACCACCAGGTGACATCGCGGAGGGAATAAGTGACTACAGTACAACGTAAACGCCACTCCTATCTACAAAAATGCAGCATAAAAGATACTTTTACAAACCAGAAGAGGCTGACGCCTAAATAAGATCTGACTGTTTTATGTCTTCTTGAACATACATAATATACTTAAATGTGCGCCAATTAGCAGTGAACACTTTGAAACTGAACTGAAACTCATGGTATTTATCCATAGATTACCCATGGCCAGAGATCAAAATAATGGGGGTTCCAACTCTGGCGATAAGAGATGTTCAAATGTTTCCGTCCTTTGAAATACGGCAAAAACAGCCCGGGTAAATTATTTGCATAACGGATCATAATGGAGCACTGGACGTTATTTTTATCTGGAACACATACCTGATGAAATATGGAGAGAAAAACTGTAGTCAACGCTACGGAAATTGTTATTGTGGCGAACTTACACATCCGAAGACTGAAAACTGTGAAAAGATACAAATCCCTCCTTCAAACGGGCAGAGAAGCGCGGCGCCGACTAAATTCTAGTAGTGGTCATAAAACAGTTGAACGAATGGATTTCGCCGAGATAAGGAGGGACATGAAGGCGGCATGATTTTTCGTAGTAAACAAAACTCTGCGCATTTTCCCTTATCACAGTGCCCCGAAACACCGACGCCACGAGAAAATACGTTAGCGGAAGAGTTGGAACCCACGAAGGGCGCGATTTTCGAAGCGAATCAACGAAGAGTTGAATTGTCAAAATTTTGCTGACGAAATGCACTAAAGCAAGAAGCACGAACCAAAGCGTGTCACTCTTTTTAGAGAAAAGATGAAAAATATGAGACCTCGAGCGAAAGAAACGGATCCCAGATTAAGACGGATGTTTACACTTGGTTTAATGAAGCCGAAAGGGGCTTTCAGCTGGAACGTTGAGAAAATCGGAAATTGATTCAACGCTTCCAGTTGAGTACAGAAGAACACCATCTGATTAGGTAAATTTTTCTGTGGGTCACAAAAGTTTTCATTATATTCTCGGGGAGACTGAGCACATTGTTGCGTTTCGAAAGAAGAGAGTCATCTAATGGAAAGAATAATTCTAATTACGGCAACTATTCTACCATACTGTTCCACAATTGTCACTTGCAAATGTTATGAATTTGGTACGACTCTTGATCATCACCCAAAGCATAAAATATAGACAAATTGCAAATTAATTTTTTTCAATAAATGTATGAGAAGTAGTACTTCTGTATAAATATTTTTTAAATTAACAATGACATGCCAACACTGTTATTGTGAACAGCATCGAATTTACAGAATCGAATACAAATGAAAAATCGAATGATTCTCCTTGTAAAAGTACCTCGACCCAGTCCTATAATGTATCGCATATGAAACCTATATTCTTAATCGGCTGTAATGGGATAGTTTATGCTACATGAATTTCTGTGCACTTTATATATTGGAATAATGTAGGAAGTGGTGTATTGTAAAAAGGAAATATTTGGCACGTTCCAGATGAAATTTTTATTGACACCTCTCCGTGATAGTTATTTCCATTTAGAAGTGGTGGTATAACATGGGGGGACTACTGAAAGGGGTGGGTTCAAGAACCGCTGGCGCCTCGATACAAAACTGCAGCTGATTGATTTTCTGGGTACAACATCTTCATGGGAAACCACATAAGGTACTTTCAAATTCACCTTCAAACTATAATTAAAAATAATATTTCGTAAGAAATAAATTTATAGTAATTGTACCTGCCCCCCCCTCCCTTCTATTATCAAGATGAGTGAACTTTCATACCCGTTGTGCTTAGAAAGACTCTATGCACTCATCTATCAAACCGACCTTAGGGTTAAAAACTGTGGTGGGTTGGTAATATTTACTTATACTCAGAGGCCAAAACAACAAGTCAATAGTTACTCAACCAGGATTACAACCCCAAACAACATAACAGAATGCTCTCGTAACAGATACAAAAAGAGATATAATTTAAAAATTAAAGAATTATGTTTTTTCGTCAGAAGAGATTCGGAAATTCAATCACCAGTGAACATTTAAAACTCGGTTTAACTGAGTGCCAAACCTCGTTATAAAGTATACCAGATGAAGTTTCGGGATTATAGGATGCCAGTTATGCCGTTTGGGATGGGTCCAAATACATTCTATTGCATTTAATTAAGTAAAATACATCTCCCAATGGGTTAATTAGACTTATTTTACGGTTACGGCAAAAGATAAATAAAAAATAAATTCTAGCAATAAAATCCAAATCTTCTATCGCCCAAATTTTTAGAATTAGACTAGAAATTAGAAAGATTCTTGTACTCTTGGCAAAGATTTTTTACATACAAGTTAATAAACTTCGAATGTCCAAAAGCATTCCAGCGGTTTTTAACGTAGAAAAGAAATCAGGAATGATTTTCTCGCAAGAATAGCATTCAAGTTATGATCAAACTTTCTTATTGGTCATAGGCATTTAGGTGGATGAAGAAGATCTTTTGTCAGTTTTGTTACAAGGTCTGCTACTGAGGAAGGGGAGATCAAAGGAACTATCCGTATGAGATTGTGGAACGTGAAGCAATACTTCAAATATACGGAAATCAATCTTCAAGAAAGTTGATTGCTTCTCTAATACTCCGTGTTAAATACGTTTACTAAGAAGCCCCTTAATTAAGAGCAAAGGCTTGGAAAGAGTTTAGAGAGCCAATTTTCCCCTTTCTCTTATTTCTCCTACCTTGGCCCCATGCCTAGTCTAGGGAATTTGCTTTATCATTACAACGCTATAGAGTAAGACCAATCGTCAATGTCCATTGTTATATATATTACAGAGTTCAACTCTAGAAAAATTTCGATTGAATATTGCAACAGCCTTCAGAAACGTAGGATTTCAGGCAGTTGAATTAAAGAGTATCGCCCAAAAAATAATACACCGTCGATCTTCTGAGCACATCGATCTTGTAAGTAACGGAAGTACTACTCCATCATGAAAATGTAATGGTTTGAGAATGTTTATACTACATATTAATTATGCTTTGAATAAAGAAGTTTATATGATGCTTAAAGTAATTAGCTCCTGACTTCGGAAACTTATAATGTTATGCAAGACTTATAGAATTTATGTTCCTATAGTTTGCCGACGGATATGGTAATTTAACACCTCAAATCGAAGATAAATTCAATTGAACTGACGAAACACACGTACCCAAGACGGGACTCGAACCTTCGATCCGTCGGCCGGGTTACCCTGGTGGGATAAGCCGACGAGCGAGCCGCCATCCACCACCCCATGCCAGGGGCAACACAGGTCGGCGACTAATTCCCACCGAGAGCTCATCACGTCGGAAAATCAATTGAAGGCAGCTAATTAAAATGGTGCGGTTCATCTTCTAAGGATGCATTTCTATGTGAACAGTTGACTCGTTTTATTCCGGAAGACTTCCATTAACAGAGATTCAGAATGAAGAATTTCGCAGGTTAATGCGATAATCATTTAACGAACTTCAGACTATTTAACTCATCTCTAAGCCTTGTTAGTGCTAATTAGCAAGTCGCATTCTTCTCTCTACCGAATAAGATCTTCCCGGTGGCGACGTTAACCACCAGGTCAAATGTTAAGCCATGATCCTTCCTTCCACGCAGTATCCGTGGTCTCTAGTTAGATAGTAGTAGTAGGTATCTCAAGAGAAGAACCTCTTATTCCAAAGAGCAAATTTCATCCTTAGTACATTTTTACTGGCCTTGACCCCGGGATTTTCCCCTCAGATATTGAGTTCCATCGATTCCCGATGGACCACGTCACGTTATATATATGAAAGACTCACGTAACGGATAAATATTTCTGGAGTCTCTTGCCCCGAAATATTTCTCCGTTATGGGAGTCTTTCTTTTTACCTATTTCTATGGGTGAATGTGTATAAGCGTGTGTTCGTGTTTGCTGCTCGTCTGAGTTTTCCTAAACTATATACTATATATATATATATAAATAACGTGATGAGTTGACTCACGTGAGAGGATAATTGTCACACACAAAATAACACAAAAAAAAACATAGGCACAGAGATATAAAGACTCACAAGTATTTAAATTTCCGGTGGCTGCTGAACCACCTTCCTCAGATAGAACATTAGACGAAAAAAAACATATAAAAACATATTTTAAAAAGACATATTTTTTGTTCTGGAACCCGCAGTGCAAACGGAGTTCGTTACAAGATGCAACGAACGAGACCCCGGGTCATATTGACTAGTATGTAAAAACTAAGTTGCCCTGATGATGATTTATAAATAAATCGAAACGTCGGCAATGGAATAATTGGAGTTGTAA
>WURS02464402.1:0-13398 GCA_011762765.2 Rhinocypha anisoptera | reverse complement strand
ACGACTCGCAACAACATGGGAAAGGGATCGCGACTGCTGCATTACCGAGCGGTTATCTTTTTTTCCTTCACCAGAAATACGCCATGCGGATGTGATGCGGAAGACACGCCGCGCGATCATTCCTCCCTTTAACTCTGCCAATTTTTGGAACACCTGAACGGAGTTAATCGATGGTTTTGCACGACGCCGAATTTAAAGTTTTAGATCGATCACCTTTTTTGCAGAAGACGCTTGAGTTTCTCTGAACGGGCTGGAGCGTTGCTCGTTTTCCGTACTTCAGTTCAGGAGTGAGTTAATGCGTAAACCACGGAAAAGCATTATTTAACTCATATGAAAATGAATAATTATATTATTAATTCTGTCACATTTGTTACTATAAATCCGTACATCTTTCCTCGATTTTAGATTATTCTTAGATTCAAACGTCTTTTTCCACGAGATTGGAATGCGGGAATATTTTACATCAATAGAGCAGAAATTATTTGACATTGAAATTGATGTAGTTATGAATGGAGTTCATAGTGGTCTCATAACGGGATAGAATCACTCACATCATTGCCTCCGTTGTTGCATCTGCAGAGAAGTTTTGGGGAGCTCAAATGCAGATATCGAATTTAAGAAACTAATCAATTTTTTGCACTGTAAATCAGTGAAGAAAATATAAGTCTAATTTATAGTTTAATGATATGTATGAGAAAAACAGCAGATGAAGGCAAATTATTAAAGAAACACAAGCTAATTGCAAGAAGAGTTAGGTATGTTCTAGGAGAAGTCGATGTTGGAATTTCAAGGGCAGCAAAAACGGATGGAGGTTATACTCAGAAGCTATGTTTGAAGATTTTACTTGAAGAACGAATGATATTTAAGCGCTGGTAAAATATGGGGGTGTTGAATAATTCTTTGTGGGATCCATAAAAACTCAAAGGATTATTAATGAAATGACTATTAAAGCGTAAGCATTATTTAGTGTCGCTTTTAAAGATATGAACATATCGTGTGTCCTTATTTCCATGGTACCTCTGATGCGGAAAGCCACCTCCTTTACATGCAGTGATAGATCGCTAAACATTATGGTAAGGCACAGATCCCGATGTGGGATATTTGTGTTAACTGATAACCACGCTGGGGGTAGCGCACTCGCCGGCTAACCCAAAGGTCGCGGGTTAGAGTTCCGCCTAGATCTTGGGTGTTGTGTTTATCCAAAAGGGTTTTTTCTATTACTTGAAGAGGTGTGAAATGACCTTAGCCGCCGAAGCACTCTATTAAAACTACTGCTACTACACTTTTTACTATTACTGCTACACTACTACAATTAAAAATACTACTACTACTCTTTCTCGACGTTCTTCGCGCAGTAGATCATTTAAATATGACTGAACATGAGTACGCGTGAAAGAAATTTCTTAGTTTTCGTATCATGTATGACGAGGGATCTTTTTTGTTTTCTTCTTCTCTGAGAATATATTTTGTTGCGCATTTTTGTAGAGACTTTAACCAACAATAAGCTATTCTAATCTGAATAACTAGCTACTCTCTTATGCAAAAATTTCAAAAGGTTAGAGCAAATTTATTCATTACTACATAAATGTTTTTATTGGCCGACTTGACTCATCATAAGTTTATTGTTAGGAGTAACTTCAAATTAACTCTTATTAATTTCACTGACATAGTCATGGAGAATCAAGAATTTGTCAGAGAATCATAAAACTAATAAGTAGACGATCTAAATGTATCCTACTGAAGCCAAAGGGGGGGGGGAGGGGAGATAAGTATTGAAAATCTTTCTTAGTTCGTGCAATTTGGCTGCTGACTTGAAATGCATTTTAAGGGAGAAGACAGAACGACGATTTCAGTCAGCTGAATTCGTCTTCCGAGCACAGTAATACGACGTGTATGATTACATATTTTCTTAGTGTTTACAGAATAAACTTTTATTTACTAGGACAAACAAATCCCAAATAATCGTCTTTCGTAAATCTGAAAGTATAATAAATAGATCAGTCGTGAAGTTCTGCAAAACTTTTAACGTAAAAGTCGCGAAGACGCATGAAATTTTCAATAAACTGACTGAATTTTTAGTTAGTATCTTAAAGAATTACACTAAGTGACCAGGAATTAAGACTATTTTTCATGTAAATAATATGTATGGAGTATGGAATAAATTAAATTCAGCAATTATACAGGACTATTTCAGAGAGAGGGCCTTTTACAGATGACATAAAATGTCAGTTGACGTTTACTGAAAATATCAACGCTTCACATCACCGTCTGCTTTGAAGTAAGCCTTTGTCGGCTCAAAGGGCATTAGTTAATTATGAGAGGGAATTTTCGGCTGGGACAATGCGTGAGAAGACTCTCAAAATCGCTTTTATGATGGTTGTAAGCAAAAGAGATACCTACTAGAACAAAACCTATTTATGGCGCGGGGACATACTTGCAAGGGATTAATTTTCGCAAGTAACATAAAACTCTAGGCTACGGAGCAATTGTTGGATTTGAGATAACTAGAGAAATCTCATGTTCAATTTAGCAACGAAAACGGACTTGGAAGACAGGCCAAAGGGAGGCAATGTGATTCACTCTTGGACGCTTGGCGTGCTAACGAGCGTGAAGTTGACAAATTATGCACGACTTAAACAAGATCTTCGGGTCTCTCACACACAAACACTCTTCTCCCGCTTGCATTTCAATCACTGCAGCGCGGAATCTTGTTCAACTTTGGAAAGGAAAAGGATGCGGAAAAAAGGGCGAGAACGAAGATAATGTAGTCCGATCTGAGTCTAGGCGAGAAAGTGTGCGGAGAATTGAATTTGCCGAAAAGTTTCTCGCACCCTTAACTTTTCACATTTACTTGGTATAATTGCAATCAATATACTAACAAGTAAAAATTTATACGTTAAGTTATTTTATTCATTAAAAATTATCTAAAATTACAGTTTACTTAATATATATTTAACATTGTTTACATATTTATTTTTGTATGGCTAGCTTAAATAACTAAGATTTTCTGATAACAACACAATACTTATCATTTACCCTAGCTTTTAATGTTACGTGGTTGATAATTGCTGTGTTAATTGTACTATCCACGTAGATGAAATTACTCATGTTGGTCACCGATTACGGTCTACTATTCAGTTTTAGTGAATACAACTCGAATTTAAGACGGCACACTACGACGTAGCATAATTATAAATTTTTGTTAACACTCGAATTGAAATGAAAAACTATGGGAGCCATAATTTCATAAGAGTGAGGCCCTACGTAGGCCAGTAGGTGTACATATTTGTGCAGGTATATACTTGTGTTATGAAAGAGGTTAATTATGAAATGATTAAATGTATATTCATATAAGCTTATAAATACGCGCATAGTGTATTGCACACGAATTAAAATAAAAAGATGTCATGTAATAAACAAAAGGGCGATAAATAGAGATCTTTTCGTTTCTGAGTGAATAATTAAGCCCTAAAGTGTCATCAAAATTCAAAATTAATGCTCAGTAAAATTCGTTCAGGGATTAAAGTTGTCGGCATGGTGAACTTTTAAAAAATTAATAATAGTTTAAAGCAGTATTATGCAAAGAGAATTATGCAGTGGGACAGCTTAGTAGTACGTGGGCGTTAGATGCAACGTTGAAACTGGAGCATTTGGATAGGGTGAGGTGAGCACGTGGGAGGGTCGCCGTGGGTGGTTGAGAGAAGGAAGAGAGATAAGCGCGCAGATGAGCGAGACGCAAGGAGCACTATTGAGTTACTTGGCCCCTTCGAACTACCTAAGAAAGCAATTTGGCATTCCGAGCATAACTCGATGGGGCTTGATGCGTTCGCAAGTTTCCTCGCGATGTCTCCTTTGTCGCTTAAGTCTCTAAGCCCTTCTGTTATACGGAGACATTCCCAGGAAGCCTGCCTCCGCACAGCCACGCATACAGATACGAAATCACAAAAGAAACACGGATTTCCACAGTATTTTTTAGTTCCTATGACTCATTTAACTCAATTACTTCCTCCAGGCGCTTTTATTGTTGTTCATATCCTTCAGAGTCGTATACATTTTATTTCGCTGCGGTACCTTTTACAAAATCCGATGACGGATGTAGTGAGGAAATCGAAGATTCACACCGCGGCACTGCTCCTTCCTTTTTCTAAATTTAATTAAAAGAATTTTTTCTATTTCTGAGCTCCTTAATTTGATTCGTTTATCTCGTCCTCGTGGCTTATTTATTTTTGTTATATTTTGAATGAAGATTTGTCTAATTCCTTGCCAGTTTTTATTATCCTTCTGCGTACCTCTTTTATAGATTTTACGCGATAAGTTTTCCTTTGTTCAGTGCTTATTTAAATGTATCCTTCCAAATACTTTCACTAACATACTCATTACCACTCCCTAACTTTCTCCTCTCCTCCTCCCGAATTTCAGAAAATATGTTTTAGCATTAAAATTTTGTCAATTTAAAAGTTGTTCCACTTATTTTTTTACTTATTACACTTTGAGAAAAATTTCATTTGACTTTACCCTTATTACCTTCGTGAATCCATCTAAAACAGCTTATCATAATAAAAATGTGTGCATTTACCATGCTTAGATACTCTTTTATTCTCCTAAGATAAAACGTTTTCTTCTCGTGACGCACATTTTAAAGGCGCTCTCAATGCCAACCTAGGCCTATGAAAAATTTAGGATAATTGCATTATTTTTTCCTCAATATAATTTAATTGAAACGTAATTCGACGTTTCTCTTAAAATTCCTACGATTACCTCATTATTTCGTAAGAGGCCAGGGACTTGCTATTCTACTTCTTCCTCCACGCTTACAACTCCACTCCGCAAAAGCTTTCTCAGGAGATCTCTCACTCGGGTCCACAATTGAACGTCTGACGAATTGGCAAGGTTAACAATCGACAGCCGTATTTGGTCAGGACGGGAGTAATGTTCTTCTTCCGAAAAGAGGAAAACGCCCCACGGCCCATTTTGCAGCGTTTCCGGATCTCAATAATGCGGTCACATTTTTCTTTCGTCAGCAGATCTATTTTATCCCCTTCTCTCTACATCGATCGGGGCTTTGTTTGCTGCCAATTCTCTTTTACGAGATTCAAATAAAATTTTCGGACTGTGATGGATTAAAAAAAAATTAGAATGCTCTTTAGACGGTGTGTTCAGGATATATTTAATAGCTGCTAGTTCTATTAGTGAAATAATGTATTTCACAAAATTCGAAGCTCGATGAATAAAAAGTCAATTATCAATTTAGAATAATTATGTTTTTGCAGTGCCATTCGAAGGATCTTTTTCGAATAATAATAGAAAAGAAATTCATTATATTGCTTCGAATTAAATAAAAAAAATATTAGCTATATATATTATAGGTTGGGTGCCAGTTTTTTGCCTAACAAATTTTCCCCCGGTAAATTAATTTTTCCACCAAGTTTTCCCCTTTTTGACCTTTCAAAAATTAAATTTTGTTCATTTTCCAATTCAGTATAGGTTGTTAGGTTGCTTGGAAACAAATAAATCAGTTTATAGATAATAATAAATAAAATTAGGTGACATCATCCTTTTATGAACAAAATTATCAGGTTAAGTTAAAGTTTCAAAATTACTAAGTGAAAATGACCGAATAAAGTAAAAATGATATGATAGTTGATTTGATACCAAATCGTACCTCTTTTTTTATTGCGTATCAAAGGTTATTTTTATTATAAGCATAGCACAAGTAAGGTAATTGTGAAGTTGTCCTCTAGGAATAAGCCGGGATGTTACGCTTGGATAAAAACAGCTGGAGAAGGTCGACATGTCATAATTGTACGTGGAGGTCCAGATATTTCGGAGCAAAAATGTACTCCAAACATAGAGCAGATACATGCTAATAAATGTCATTGCGTCATTAAAGTAGAAGGCCGCCAGTCAACCAGAAATTGACCCGGTTCAATTGATTCGAAATGAACTGCGGGAAGTTCCGTCGGGTGTCTTTGCGGAGCTACCTAGTAGTCAAAATCTGCGGCGATTGGTTGTGAGAGAGCATTTTTGAAGGATTTATCTGCGAATTCAGTTTCCTTACAGGATATTCAAACTATTCCCGATAAATATAGATACACATAATCATGTTCTTACTATCATTAATACTTATAATTATATTTTATTTTTTATTTGCTAACTTATATTCCCTCTGGTTTTTGGGGAAAAATTGATGTGGGGAAAAATTGTTTGGGGGAAAACTATATTAAGGGTAAATGTATTAGGGGGAATAAAAAACTTCGGCAAAACAGTTAGGGGAAAACTAGGTCCCTACCATTATATCTGTACTTCATGAAAGTATCTAATTTATTTAATTTTATAATAATAATTACCTAATTTATTACTCTTTGAGCCTAATAATATGAGGAAAAAATACATAAAATGTATTCATGAGAATTTTCTACCTGCGATTATAAATTGCCCACAATAAATTGTTCTGACGTGTCTTGGAGCTTTGTACATATTTTTCATATGTATTATATTTATTTACCTAGACGACAGAAATAACTAACAGTAGTTATGAACCAATATTCTAAATATTCGGAAAATAGAATTCATAACAGAAATAAAAATTATACGAATTAGACAGCTTTTGCTTGAAAGTTTGTAAATGGTGGATGAAAATGTTTATTTAGTGGAAGTATAGTTATATAAAAAAATAGCTAGAATAGCCTATAACAGGTAAATAAATGAAGGATCATAATGGAAATTATATCAAAATATTTTTTGAACGTAATATATCTAGTAGAATCATTTAAAGCAAAAATACTATTAAGCAAAGAAGAGGTAATTAAACAGAGCAATCTACGTGTTTTCAACAAATTACATTCAAACAATGGGACCGTTGTGAGAGCATGAGACAGGAGAGAGTTGGTAAAACAGGCGGTTTGACGTAACCCTTGAATCGATGTCTATGAGTGACGATATTAGATATTTTGTTGGCAAAAGTCTTACTCTATACTATTGTAAGGTATTTCATGCTCCTAGGCAAATAATTTAAAATTAATAAAACGATTATCAGGTTCCATTTTCCCTTGTTGTCTCACGTCGCACATCCAAACTCAATCGGGGGATAAACCGTGCATCCCGTAACTCCTACCTCGCAGCCTTACTCCGAATCCACCTGCACCCAAAGTGAGTAGTAGGCAACTGGATTCCGGTACTCCGCGGTTCTCATCTCTTATGCACGTTTATCCGTCTCTTCTGCGCGTGTGAGTGTATTGCCGCAAATAGCACCACACACCACAGGAACTGGGTCAGGGCGTTTTCTCGAGACCTTTCCTCTCTTTCTTTGCCCTTGTTTGCTGTTTTCGTCGGAGAAAATTCCCGGAGAGTGCCATTCTTTGTCCATGCAAATACATTCGGTCGTTTGACTTCTTTTGGTGCCAGGGGATTGCGTTTGATTATTTGATTTGTAGCCGCGATGGTGCCACTTGAATACCAATTGCGGTAGCTGAGAATAAAATATGCGGAAATGACTGCGAGAAAGGGCCCTCATTACTTTCCTTACACTTTTGATGACTGTTACTCTCTATTCCAAACTGATTTGGCTTGGGTGATCATTTTTCTGAGGACGCGCGAACGAGTCTTCCGGGAAATCATATATAAGGATTGGGAACAATTTAAATAATTACTTACGTTACTTGGAAGTCTTACGACCTGATGGAATTTTTCGAGACTAAACGAGACCTCCATTACATTAGTGCAAAGAGAACGGAATAAAAGCCGTACTGTAAAATTTCAACAATATAGCAAGATAATTAAATAAATTTTCATACACTAAACTAATCAATTTTCAATTTATGTGATAATCTAATTTCGAGCTTGAATAATTTTAATTCTACTTTAAGTAAATAAATTGTGTAAATCGTTTGTACGTAGTGTCACAAGTCGCAAATTAATGTTATCGTTTTAATATAATAACAATGGTCCTATCAAACCTAATTTGTTTCATGGGTACAAAAAACTTTTTAAGCCAAGCAGGCAAATTTTATTTTAAAATGATAAGTCTCGTTGAACAGTCGACATCCTCAACATAGAATAAAATTGGTCTCGGGAACCGAAAAAATTAAATTAAAACATCAGCATCATTTGGGTTCAAAAATCAGAGCCAGAATCCATCGGATTTTCAATTTGTTTCATTAACGACCACAGATGTATCAATCATCTGTATTCTCGAAAGCCCTTATTAAATATGAAACTATGAACGTAAAATCTAGTTAAATTTGAAGAATATTTTAGATCACAACGGTACTAGAAATAATGAATTGTAATAAATCGGCATCAGGCCCTAATTAAAAAAAAATAAGTTCATTTGTGTCTAACTTTATTACCAATTGTCCACTGCGGGGTTCAAGCATTGTACTATTCGTAGAAGGATCGCTGCGCCGGTAGGGTTTCTCGAATCGGTATCTTTCTCGCTTGCTGACACTAAGGTCATGGGTTTTAACAACGCTCGGGTCAAATATGTTGTATTTGACTCCATTTATTTTTCCTAAACGATTGGGGTCATCATGAGGTCATAGGAATATGGAGAAACCAATTATAAAATCGACCCCAGAATAATGAAAATATCGGTAAGAAAAAACTAATGGCACAATGATTGCCGATTACATGAGATAATTTTAACCTCTGCAACAGAAATAGATATTCTTGTGATTAACGCTATCAATTTCGTAGAATCCATCACTTTATTGAGTGGTGAAGAAAGTATTGATAAAAAGACGCGCTGACTTTTTTTTAGATGGGACTGAAAAATCGAGGAAATGTGGCATATTAAGAGTGGCTATTTTAAAAGGGAATCGGACGAAAGGGGAAAGGATACGAAAGGTCGTGATCAGGGCAGTGAGAGTCGGGGGAAGGACAGACGGAGTGAGAAGAGGGAGAGTGAAAGGCCGGAGCGAAAGGGGATGAAAAGGAGTGGGGATAGAGGCCTTCGCATGAAATCCGGCCCGAAAAATGGCTGAGCGGCGCACCTCCCTCGGAGGATATGGGCTTCATAAAGGGAAACGGGGGCACTAAAGTCCCACACTCTTCGGGGCTTTCCAGCACACACATTCCGACACCAACCACCATCTCTTCACTCTCACCCTCTGGCTCACTAAATATGGTCAAAAAAAGGACGCTCTCTGACCATCCGATTTAGTAACTCCGCATTGTGCATCGCGCTTAAAATGTTTTCTTCATAAAAAGATATATATTCATCCTGGCATACATATGAAAGTGAGTGTGTTGGTGTAGTGTGCCATTAGAATAATACAAATTTAGTGTTTGAATATACAAGAAGCACTAATGGCATTCGTAACTGAATAATAGATCTGCTACACCACATATGTACATACCTCAATTTACTAAATTATCATCAAATTAAGGGATTGGAGATGAATGTATATTTTCTTATTTCAATAGCACAAGTATTTAAAAAATATTATTCATTATCGTGCATTGAAAGGAGTGACTAGGCGGTATATATATGTCAAAAACAGTAATGACCTTTCATCCGATCATACACCTGTGATACTAACAGTTAAAGCGCAGGCAGAGGCTCAAGCCTACCCACCCAGGCTGGAAAATAAAAAGACAAACTGGACCCTATTTAGGCAGCTTGTTGTAGAGCATACAGAGCTCCTGGTCCCAATACAAAATAAACAACAACTAGAAGAACAGGTGGATGTACTAAACGTAAACATACAGAGAGCATGTTGGGCCAGTACCCCCCAAATAAACAATCAGCAAAAAACCAGCTATCCTACGGAGGTAAAAGAGCTGTTGAGGAAGAAAAGGGAAGCCCGAAAAACCTGGCAGAGGGCTGGTATTCTGGAAAATAAAAGAATCTTGAACTCACTTTGTTATGAGCTTAAAGAACTAATAAGGAAAGTCAAAAATGAGAGCTTCCAAACATACCTCATTAAAATTACATTGAAGAAGGATACTGACTATTCACTCTGGAAAGTAACAAAAGGAATGAAAAGACATAACATTCAATCACCCCCTCTACGCCAGGAGGATGGAACTTGGGCGAGAAGCCCAAAAGACAAAGCAGATCTCTTCGCAAGACTCCTAGAAGAAACCTTCACCCCGTTACCTAGGCAAACAGAAGAAGAAAGCTCTATCCTTGTACCCAAGGAAGATAGAAGGGATATACAGAGAATAACGTTCCAGGAAGTAAAGGATGAAATAAAAAACAACATGAATGCCAAAAAAGCACTAGGATACGGACTGATAACAGGCAAAATTTTGAAGGAACTGCCAGAGAAAGGACTAAAAAAATTACAACATTTATTTAATGCTGCGATCAGGTTGAAATATTTTCCCATCCAATGGAAGTAGCTGAAGTTATTATGATCCTGAAACCAGACAAAGCACCAAATGATAAAAAATCCTACAGACCAATTTCGCTGCTACCAACTATTTCAAAATTGTTTGAAAAACTGATCCTCAAGAGGCTTAAACCACTGATAGAGGAAAGAAACCTAATACCATATCACCAGTTTGGATTTAGAAATAAACATTCTACCATAGAACAAGTATATAGAATAACACACGTAATTGAAAAAGTATTGGAGGAGAAAAAAATATGCTCAGCAATATTTATTGATGTTGCACAGGCTTTCGATAAAGTATGGCACAAAGGGCCCAGAAAATAAGGAAAGCATGTTTAAGAGTGGGCGAATGAGCAGCATTAGGAAGGAGATTTTTTCACTTGTGTTCCTTGAAGTGTGTGTGCAGCGCAGAGATGACAAAATAAGATGTTGAATGATTTGGAATGAGGAATTAAAAAGCATGGAGGGGAATTCATCGACTAACTAGTGATTATTCTTTCTGGTAAAGGAGCTATTATCTTACTTAGTTAAACACTTTGATGAAAGAATGCGTGTGTTTCGGAAAAAAAAGGAAAGGCAGAACGAAATTAATACACCAGTACACAGATTTAGAAAGAGAAAGTTAAATTTAAAGTTGAACCAGGTGGAAAACGTAACTTATTCACGTTTCTTTACTTTAAGATAAAAAATTAACAGTGGCAAACGAAGGTGAACGAAAAGTCAGGCATGGATGATATAAAGGCTGAGGAAAGTCGTAAGTGAAGAATAAAACAAACAAGCTACTTGAATTGTAATTAATTGTCATCTCAGTATGATCGATTGTGTACCAGTATAATCGATTGTACACTCTTGTAGTCATATCATGGCGGCTATGTCTGTATTTATAGAGTTATAATTGAAGTAGAGCGAGGGCCTCCTGGCTGCGCAGTAGAGAGAGAAAACTGTTCCATTATTGAAACCACGTGACTTTTCCGCGGTGGCACGCGATTAGGTTAAACATATATTTCATACTATACACGCCGAACCATTATACACTTATTGCTTTAGACTGTAATCGCAAATTCAAAATTTAATTATCACAGGATTCCGCATGTACAGACAGGGAAACCACAAATTTTCCATTCTAAAAGTACCGCAGAACTTTAGAAAACATTGTGACAACAGAGGATTACACGAGTTCTCAGTATTATACAATCAAATTAAAACATGATAAAAACCACAAAAAATAAAAATTCAATTTAAATACGTATGTGATGGTCCTGTTACTGGATTAGGATTATGTTATTCTCTAAAAAATTAATCATTCGGCATTTTACTCCTACGGAACTCTTAATATAATAAACAAAAGGTGTAACCATGATGGAAACGTCATCTTGGATTAAGTCACGTGACCAATGGCTGCACAATGCGCAGTAGCCATCACTCGCTCTATGGGTGGTTTCAGGTATTTTGTGTCGAAGTGTAATATCCTTTCTGTTTCAGGTAATTGTTTTGTCAGCATGCAGTGTGACGTCACAGTATACTTTGTGGTTGTTTCGTTTTCCATTATCTTAGGTAGAGTATAGCTGAATGTTGTTTGTTTTAAGGTTGAGATTCTTGGCTATTGCTTGCTGTATTGTTATCTTGGGAGCTGTCTTACGTCTACCGGTTACATATGTATTAATTATTATTATGCATGCGTGTGTATGTGCTTGAAAAAACTACATTATCAAAGGAAAGAGATTATGTCGAAGAATGGAAGAAGCAACAGACTCACGGGAACCTCGGAAGAAGATGTGAAGGATGAAAATTTTTCAAAAAGGACACCAAAACATCGTGTCACCTTGCCAACCGTGTGTGTGCGCATCAAGATCTCCAGGGTTCCGAAGCCCGGGGAATCAAATGTTTTTCTCTTTACCCCGTTCGGGAATTTTACTCATTCCCACATTCCTGCTGCTGCTTGCCGGGAAGGAAAATGGCCCTTTGTAAGCGTACGAGAGAGAGAGAGAGAGAGGGCGGGCGCACAGATCAGCTTCACATAGGAACGATGGCGAGGAAAAGAGTGAGACATGAAAAATGTTCCGATTCAGGGACAGGACTTTGTGATGCTGTTTCGACCTCCTTCCTCCACCCTTCCCCCCAAATTCGCAAAAGAGTGTATCATTTTGGCGGGAGGAGTCGCTTCAGGAGTGGAGGACTCGACACACAATGAGCGGCGACCTTAAGCACTATCAAGTACAGCCCCCCACCGACACGCGTTCACAAAGGTTCGATTTCATTCCTCTTGTTTGGATTACTCGCGGGGTGTGGGGGTGAGGGGGGGGGGGTGCGGGGTTGGGGGGTATGGACGGTCGGGACGGGGGAACCTAGTCGTTATAACAGTCTAAAACCGTAAGACTTCTGTCCAAAAATATTAAAGAATTGATCCTTGCGGAAAGAGCTTCGTTAGAAAATGTCTTACGTTGTTCGAAATGTGAGATCTAAATTTGAATTTATTTGCGTTTATTTTTTCCGGAATCGAGAGTCGTTTCACATCAGTTTAGTACGCGGATTACAGCTTGAAGAAGAAGTTAGCAAGAATCTTTCTAGAAGTGCGTGAGTTCTATCATGACGAGAAAATTTAAATATGAATCAGTGGGAGATGTCATCGCGTTGGCGAGTACAATGTACACATTTTCCTCTGCCCGATATTACGAGCCGCTAAAGATCGAAAAAGGTCGTGAATCAGGATCCGTTTTAACCTAAACAAACGATTTTCACAAAACTCGCAAAAATAAAATGATCGAGCGTCAAAATATTTCACTTCGATCAAGTGTGCATATTCCTTGATTTCCTGCTATTTTACTCATCAGTACAGTACAGAACGACAACATTCGTTCGGACCAAAGAGTCAACCGATCGAGATGCAATCGTGGAGGGATGTGGTCGGAAAAGGGGAAATTTCCCACGCCCTGTCATGACTTAGATGGCGCGAGATTGAATTCTGGGAGCGACGTCGACGAGGATAATTGCGGGGAAACATATCCCCGCATATGCACGCGCGATCCTCCTCCGAAATGCGGATTCAGCCGAGGAGCGCCGG
>WURS02464391.1:0-13398 GCA_011762765.2 Rhinocypha anisoptera | reverse complement strand
TTCGATATCTCTGGAAGTGTAAAAAGTCATTAAATATGGCACAGAGCTTAACTATTATCAATAGTCAATTATGTAACCATGACTTAAGTTATTTTCTGGGACATTTTTATAAAAAATATACTTTTCAGGCTCATTAATTACAGGGCTTTCACTCCAGGCCCATCTTTAGGTTGCCAAAAATTCTTCCCCTACCCTTTATATAAGCAAAGATCACAATTACTTCTCAGCTATACTTTACATTCCACTTTACTAGAGGTTTTAGTAAACTTTCTCATTTAACTAGAACTATGAATTAGGGCCAGAGAGAGAAACTAATTAGGAGAGAATTAATCATGTATATATTGGGATAGGATTTATTAAACAATACTTTAATATCTTTTGCAAACAACTTTTTCTTAAATCAAGTAGCATTATTTTATTTTGTATATTTGCATCTCAAATTTATAATAGCTAATGCCTAGTTCCAAATATATGGTATGGGAATGGACCTATTTTTCTTTTTACACCTATATTGTAACTAATGTGATGTATAGATAAAGTTAATTATGAATAGAGGATATTGAACTTCGGTTTTACAAAATATTATATAATCAAGACTGGTTTCATCAAACAGTTGACATCATCAGACCTAACAAACAGTTTTATGAAACCGGTCCTGATTTATTTTGTTTTAATTGAGAAACCCACAAAGTTCAATTTCTCTTACTCATAATATGGCTTCACCAAGTTAAAACAAAGTCCATTGAACTAAATTTTATTAGCAATAATTTTCAAAAGAAATGGATTATAACAGCAGGTGAAAAACTTTAATACTCATAAAAAAACATACAATAAACAAACTTAATAAACTAGATACCTTTGAAAACTGGTTTAAACATTTTGGTTTCTCCCACACCAGCCAATATAACAAAATCATTCCCATATCCACCATTAAAATTTGTAATTTGAGAGAGTATTGGTGCATGTGATGCAAATGTCAGCTCCTTGAATCCAGTCACTCCTCTATAAATGTACACAATGAAGGGTTTTTCTGAATTTCTAGTTGAAACATAAAGCATCAGTTCACCTGAAGAAATTGTAGAAAATTTCACATTCCAAGGTAACATCACTTCCACATTGAGCCAATTTACAAATTTTCCAAATTTTGGATTGATCCTGTAAAGTGGTTTTCAAAATTTATTAGTTCCATATTGAATGTGTATTTTACCATTTTATCCACATCTGTATTATACAATCAAGAAAGGCTAAAAAGTAAGCATGGTGACTTTTAATTGCTCAACTACCAAAGACAAGCCAGTACAGCTAGTTACTCTTTGGAGTTTTATTGCATAAAGTAGGAATATTTTTAAATAAAACATTTTATATGCTTCATTCATTGAATATGCTGCACTTCAGACTGAAGAGGTGTTGGTTAGAGGGGTATTGAAACAATACTGAAAATCTCTCATCCTATAGAAAAAAGTCCTCTGCATCGACTGCAGAACTTTTCAGCCTATAGGAGTACAATGCAATAAAAGACACATGTTTGCACCATAAACACTTACTTGAGGGAAATGCCACTAAGTGCATAATTTGATAATTATCAAACCATCAATTCACTCAAAATAAACATTAAGCTCTGTAATGGGGTCCTGACTTGAAAGACTAATACCTAACTTTGTCAGCAATCCAGATCTACCCTAAATTTCACATTTACATAAATATATACACACTTTCAGTCTTGGACTATATATAATACTAGAGCTATAATGGCCATACCTGTATATTTTAATCATGCCCAGCTGAACAGCATTAGGCACACTTTCTGAAGTTACTGCAATGTATGTGCTATTTCGATACTCAATTGATGTCACACTGCGTGCACCCTCGACAAATATCTCTTGTACCAACTCAAATTGCTTTGTGCGGCTAGAATACACCCACACATGCAGTTTGGAGCCACCTTCCTCCGTAAATTGGTCAGCATCCATTACATAAGCTATATAGGAAGAGTTGCCAATAAATCCAGATGTTGCCTGGAAGACAGAATTGCAATGTAAAAAAGACATTTTCTTTAGGATTATAAATATAAAATTACCATCATCATCCGAGGCTATCAATCCCAAGATCGGTTTGTACCTTCATAGCTCTTAATTCCCAACATTTTCCATCATCTGTTTCTAAAACACTATCCTTGGCCTCCTACTGGAGTTTCTTCAAGTATAACCTTAACCAAACTCATGCTTCAATGTCTGTAATATTTATTTACCTCTTATTCATCTCCTTTCCTCTTGAGATGTAAGATAATCCTCTTTTTCTCTGTTGCTTCAAAGTACTCAATTAGCTGTATTGTCTATCAATTTAATTTTCAACATTCTCCATTGTTCTTCTCTCTGAGGCTAGTATTATTCATTACTCAAGTTTGCTACATGTATGTCTCCTTACACACCATGAGACCCACTTACATGTATCCGGGCTAATATTGTTTCCAAGGAGTAGTAGTTGCTACTGATTTTGGCTAAAAAGCAAAATTCTTCCACCTGCCTAATCTTGCCCTTTCTTAGTTTTATTTGACAACTGTTTTCTCTACTTTTCTGCTTCAGAACTTTCTATCCTATACCATTTGTTTCAATAAAAAAATAGTGGAATTAATGTTAACCTGCAGCATCTAGTGAAGGCCTTGCATTGTTGTTTAACTTATTATTTTTAGGCTAATCCCCATCTTGCTTCTTTGCAATTTAAACTCTATGGAACACTTTCTTAAAATCCACAAAGCCTGCAAAAACACCCTAGTTATACTCCTGATCTGTTTTAAACAATGTGCTCACTTACTACAATTGCAATGTATGTACCTCATCCTTTCCAAATGCCAAACATCCTCTACATTTTTCTAATTTTTTCAAATTTGTTTTTATGATTCTGACCCTGCCTTGGCCACATTTGAATTTAATAGTCACAACACACTTTCAATTGTCTTTTATGGATAAGAATGATAGTCAACTTCTTACAGTATTCTGCCCTGGCCAGTTACTGCAAGAACTGTTTAATACTAGTTGCTCCTTTTTGATGAGGCTGTGTCATTTGAGGGAGTATTGATAACTCCAATAAATTATCTTGTTGACATAAGCATTGATAGGGCCATCATGGGGTTGTTCTGCATAATAAATTACCAAACCATTAAAGCCATTAAGATGAAAGTTTAAAAGTACTGTTACAAGGTTGTTTCTAATTAAATTATTTCATGATGTGAATGGATTTCTTTCAAATGTAATTTCATTGGCATTGTACATGTGGAATTTCTTGAAATATACTGGCTTCATACTGTCAACATAAGTTAAAAGACATCAACTACAAACACTTTAGCCAATGAATCAGTGGGGGTCAAGGATCAGCATACGCTGGATTCACTTGGTGAGAAAGACTTACAATTGCTATAGTCACTTACCTCATAAATTTTAAATGCTGGAATTTTCTGGAAAACGACCATTTGATCGAGAGATCCCCTTTTGCATATAACTGAAGAGTGCGGGCCATTCCACTGTGCCAAAAAGAAACAACAGCTGTTCTGGAGGGGAACAAAAATTGGCACAGATGATGATGTTCCTTTTGTTTCAATATCATTTGACGTTCTGAATCCGTGTTCCTCTGTATATTCAAGGAAATAGCCCTTGACAGAGACTTCTAAAATGGAAATTGAAATGTTAGTTAATCGGGCATGGAAGAGTAACTAAAATTTCTTTTAGAGTTATTAAAACAACTGGACTATTCATCTACATTATATTTACAACCCTAGAGGAAGTGAGCCACTTCCTCTCCACAGATTGCTGTGTTTCCAAAAATACTTTCCCAAATGAAATAAAATCTGCTTGAGGTAACAGAAAAGTATTCAATCGATGTTCATTGTTGATAATTTTCTTTAATTAAATTATTTTCTTTAAATTCATCAGTAAACTTGGATAAAACCCTTTCCCAAATTCCCATTTCATTCCTTTGTCTGCAAATATTCAAAATAAATTTAACTTCATATCTGAATTCATCCGATCAAATTGGAATTATATAATTAATGCTAAGAAACTCACCTTGCTCTCCTGACATTTTCCCCTGTGGCTCATAATTGTAATCAATCTCATTTAAAACTTCAATGTATATCAAATAGGTCTTTGCACATTCCAATGATGAGGCATAAACGAGATTTTTGAAAGTAATGCCAATGCTACCTGGAAATTTAATTAAACACACATCACATAATTGTTCCTTCAGCTTAAAATATTTTTGTTGATTGGTATTTAGGCTCATTGATATTTGCCAGTGATGGGAAATTTGGCAACATAGCTATATAGCCAGCATGTCTACAGATGCATTCAAACGCATTTATATTTAACAATGTATGTACCTACATAATTAATTCCACCAAAAGGGAGAACATATTTAAATTGATTCCTACTAAACAACCTTAATTTTCATAATTTCTGTTTTTGTGTTACTATCATTCTTTCTTTATAAATGCATTCCAGTCAAAACAAAATGGATAAGCAAATGATTGTGTTTTATCCAATAAAAATGCAACAATTCACCATGCACGTGTGACAAAGAACACTTTGGACGACATTAAATAAATCCCAAAGTGCTACATGCACAGCTTAACACTAATAACAGGGGTAATAGGTGAACTGTATAGGGTAGCCATATAGGGGTGAATCATTTTTACTATTAATTTAATGAGTAGGTAGCCACAGTATTGGATACTATCACATTGAACTGGAAAATCGTTTTCTTTCAATAAAATATTTCATAAAGCTACAATTTCACCTGAAATTTATTAATTTTTTCATTGTCATTTTCATTATGATTGTCACTTTCTGTTCCAAAACAATTGTTCAGTTCTAATGACTGAAATACATTCTATAAAATATTGTATTTTAGTGATATTTCACAATTTTCCACAAGGTTGATTGATTAGTTATTATATGTAATATTATCTGCAATGTTTTCTAAAACCTGGAAGGATAAAAAAATCCACAATGGCAGGGGAAAATGGTCTGTCTAATGAAGGTAGTAATTAATATAGCTAATCTCTATACATATTTTCAATTCCTCTTTCCAGGCAGACTACTTTCCTTATATGTACTCTTAAAATTGTCAAAATTATACCTAATTATAGGTGAGAGGGATGAGTTAACCAGTTACTGTCCAATTCATATGTTGTCAAAATCTTTGAAGTGATCACAAAAAACCAACTCTTCCACATTTCCATCTGAATAACTTGTTTTTCTATCAAAATTTTCATTTTCAAATATATAAGGTAATTATTCAAGCTGTTGACAACATAGTTCACTCCTTTCTAAATGAATAAATGATCATTTTATTGATCTTTGACTTACCGAAAGAAATTATCATATCTAAAATAAACATGTGCCATTACAAAAGGCAATTGCCTTTTGTTATGGCACATTTACATGTTATTATCAAAAAAAGCACATTTAACTATTTAAAAAAATTATTCTCAAAATACACTTATTTTTTAAAATGACCACGCTAACAGCCATGTTGCAAGAGTAGGTATGAATTTTCCCGATGGAGCCCTTCAATTTCCAAATGGCTGTTTAATGAAAAGTCCATTTTTTCTGGCATGACCATTAACATAGTATGTCAGATTGGAACTGGTACTAAGACTAGTTTTCCCTAACATAAAAAGAATAATGAACTTTTCCATAATGTTATTGATGGTACTGTGTGTTTCACTATGATTCTGCATCATTTGATAACTGTGTGTATATGTTTACATTCATATATAGATGTGCCTATATATATATGTATTTATTTACATATTCATGCATAAAATATACACAAGGATTAATGTTTTTAACTGGAAAGATAGTGTATTATGACACATACCTTTAGTAATTAACCCAGTGACTGAGTCCATTTTATATATATCCACTGCAGTTGGACTTTCATCATTCTTTTTTATGAATGCTGCAAGTATTTCATCATTCTGATACGAAACTGGCAGCAACAATCCTCCTCCCTCGACACCCCGCATGAATTCATAATGGCTGACATAGACAGCTCTCCCTGAAATATGTACAGCACATCGTTTACATCACATAATCCGGTACATAAACTAACATTTCATGAATAAATCAACAAAAGCACTAAGTTAGGCAGGGATGCTCACTATCCTCATTGATCTTTAACGATATTTGAGGAGGTAATAGATGAGATTAAAGGGAACATTAAATGGGGTGGACGGGAGAAATGATTATCATGTTACAGTTTGTGAATGACATCGTCAAACAGGCAGAGAAAGCCTTATTATTTCCATGCATGGAAGATATAAAAGAGTAAATGAAACTGGAAGATCTATATATATACAAAGGAGAATGTCCTGAGTGACTGACTGATAATCAATGCACAAAAACCATTAAAGTTAGAAACTTGAAATTTTGAGGATGTGTGTTGTTATGTAGGGACCCACTAGGAATTTTTCAATAAATTTTTCAAAATTTTGATTTCAAAGGGGGTAAAATGTGATTTTTCAAAACATTGCAAATTAAGATAGAGCCTTGCTTTAAGTGAAAAAATGTTCCTTATAAAAACATCTAAAAGGTTACTTCTGGTTTTTTTTGATATTTGAATTCTCAGGAGATCAAGTTTGTTTTTCCAATGGACACAACAGACAGGGACACCCAAACATATTCACGTGGCTTATACTTTTGTACAAAGTATCACTTATGCTTTGCAAATTAAAGGGCAAAGCTGGGACAGGGGACACTGGCATTCCTACAGCCCTGTTCTACCCTCTGGATTTTTCTGTCAGCCAAGCTTCTCCATCTTTTCCTGGCATTCCATGTTTTTCCCCCCTGATGATCCATTCTATAACATTCCTCTTCTTCAAGTCTCCCCTCAAGTCATATATCCATCCTGTATTTCCCTAGGAAGCTCCCCACTTTTGCTCTTTTCTTCCTATATTCTGAGCATTCTACCATATTTCATTCTATTCAGGTGTCCCAGCTGTCTTAATATCTTTCTTTGTCCATTGATTTTCCTTACTACAATTCCTAGCAACTACACTTCTTCAGCTTGCAGACTGCTCTATTCCTTCTCATCCATCACAAAACGTTTCTGATACAGTAGCAGTATTTTTAGGGCATTTTGATGGCTTTGGTCATTTGGCATCATTTCAAATCAACGTGTAAACTCATTTGTACAAACACAACACCTATGCCCTAAGCATGATTCAAAACTTTCAAACCCCACACTAAACCTGCTGGCATTTCTGATGTATATGTGACTATTGTCGCAAAACAATTTCATATTTAACCACTCACTTATCTCAACATTTTTATTGTCCCAGAGTTTTAGATTCCAGAACAGCTTTCCTCCCTAGTCTAAGCTATTTATAGTTCAATGCTCTACTCCATAATCATTAGTTATTTCAACTCCTAAATAGATTAAGATTCCTAAAACTTACTTATTACAACCACTTATAAACTAAATATCTTTTACAACATGCTTGTTTCTGGGATAACTATATCCTCACAGGTATATTCACAGATTCCCAATTCTGCTAACTTAATTTGTCGCTCTCTCTCTCAGTAAGTTCCCATTGGACATTATCTATTAGTCAGTTGTGTTTGTTTAAGCCACAACATTTTTTTTAATAGCACCTTATACCAAATTTCTTTTTGCTCTAGACAGCTTACAAAAATAAATACAGATACAAAATGACAAACAGGAGATAATTACATTTATTCCGTACAAAATCATTTATTTTTCAGTTTATCATTTAGGGGTTATTTTTTGTACATTTTCAACTTCTAACTTAATGTTTACTTCATTACTATCATAAATAAATTTCTACCTAGTGGGTAGTTTGTCATTTATATTAACCTCAACTTATAATCATCCATCCATTCCTCCTACCATTTGTTATCAGTTTAAAAAACATATAGTAATTAATTCTCTTTTATTTGATATTCCTATTTGCATATTACATAGAAACACTTACTCTTCAGACTTTCTTGAAAGATTTCCAATGAAGTATATATTTCATCATACTTGGACAGGATTCTTGTATATGTTTCACTGACTCCATTGAGGTTAATTCCAGACAAGTCCACTCCATGATATAAACCTTTGATGATGACATTTTCTGCTGTCATGACATTACTGAACGTTTTAGGTACAGTGAATATTATATCTTCATTTTTATGCACCTGTTACAATGTTACAATATAAATACAATAAAATAAACTTTATAATTTGTTCTTAGAATAAAATTAATCATTTGAAAGTAGTCAAGGTCAACTTACCAGCCTACTCAGAAAATCTTCCATGTCCACACCATTTAGAAACCCATCAACTCCAAGATTATTAACAACCAATGAGTTTTTCTCATCAATGTTTTGAATTGGAGCAAATGACTTCATCTCTTTAACTATTTGTTCTTTTGAAAGCATCATAATATGATCACTATCAAACTTCAGTTGATCAAGTTTACCTTCTAGCCTGAAAAAATGGTACAAAGTTCTTGAAGCTTGCAGCATGGAGCAGCCTGTGCTGATGCACAAAAAAACTTCAAAAAGTCTCCTAAACTAAGCATAGCATAGACTAAAAAACTAAGCATAGAAACCCTCATGTAACCCCTCTGGATTTCCATGAGATTCTGAATTTACTATTACAGATCAAGTTTAGCTGAATGTGCTCATGAGAAGTAGCTGGATGTACACCCACTTAATACAAAACTTTCCAGCCATGGTGTCCTATGCATTATGGTATCAAAGTTATAATTTATAAACAGAATCATGTATTAATAAGCCAGCTGGGGGTTCAAAGTTTCAAGTATTAAGTTTATGGAAAAATACTTTCTTCCTCACCAGAATGTACCCTTGAATTCTGCATTAACGAAAGTCTTTCTGCCCTTAATTTCTTGAATGGAATTCTGATCCCCAGAAGTTCTCACAGCCAGTCCTTTCCACAGATGTATATTGATTCCTTGCACAGTGGCATGTTCTCCAAGCTGTAATTCATTGACAGATACACTCTTGACCTTCAGGTTCCCATTTACGACATTCACGTCTCTATTCCAAAGCATTATGTCCTCATCTATCTTCATACCATTGAGTGAGCTTATGTCCAAATCACCTGGAACAAATGACAAGTGCATATATGGGTGAGGTGCTTGAATATGTTTTAACTATACCTAAAGCTTTCTATGTTACATTTTTCACCTTTCCCCCTCAGTTCCTTTAAACCAATATAACAGATTGACTCACTATGCCACAGAAAAGAACTTTTTCAAGGGATATGCCTTGACAATAAATACCTTCAGTTTTAATATTTTCAAACACTGGCACACCAGTGAAATTTTGATCTGGCCCACTCAAGAGAACTCTCATGAGGAAATCCTCCAGAATCATCCCTTCGACTTGGCCTTCAACCTGGGTTTTAGGTGCTGTCATGGTCTTCTCAAAAATTAACCCTCCTGAGAAATTGAACGTTCCACTGAAAACCTGGTCTTTCGTTTTGCTCAGATATCTCCTGGGTAAGGACGTTACATCCACGCCATCAACCTGTCCCTGAAGAAGTAAATGTCAAAAGATTAAACAGCGTTCCAAGGTACAATAATGAATATTTTTTAAGAACCTTGAAAGAAAAGGCAATAAGTACTTGTATTATGGTATTTTATATTCTAATTTTTACCATTTGAGCCAAGCCCAGCTCGCGATTCCCAACGTGGACATTTGACATGGTCAGGAATGGCTGGGCGAGTATATAAGGCAGAACACGGAGAGGATCAGTGCCTTTTTTGTACTGAATATCCAACAAATAAAGTTGTACATGGAGAACCTTGCCTTGCATTATTCTTTCCGTGGCATATATTTATCGAGCCCCCTCAGGTAATTTTGTGTTATTTTTAGATAAACTGAGCCACCTACTGGACAAGGTTTTTAGCTTCTCTCCTCACTAAAATATTATAATCACTGGACATTGATCTGCTCACTGACAATTCAAATAGAACCGGTTTCCTTTTTCTTCTCCAATCTTTCAACCTTACTATTCTTAATGATGATAATCCTGCTTGTTGTACTTACCACTTTGCAACATTACTTGATCTTATTATCTCTAACTTTGACCAAAACTTAGTGGACACAAATGTAATTTATTATGACATATCAGATCACTATCCATTGATTTCAAACTTTGTCATCAGGAAACGTCAGTCATTCTCACAGTATCAAACCCATTCCTTTTCCCAATGCTTACTTACTTTTTAAGTCTGCTGAAGGAGGAACAATGGACTGATGTCTATAATGCCAAAGACTTTGGTGATAGTTTTAACATATCTATTGCAAATATTTATTCTTTTTTGATGTGTTTTTTCACTTGTCATAAAAAAATTTACTCTTAGCAATAACAAAAGCAACAAGAGTTGGGTTTACAATGAGATTCGCCAATTTTCACTCTATATGAAGGGTCTTTCTTATATATGTAAATTTCACAATGATGAGGAACCTCGTACTGAATACAAAGCAATGAAAAAATACTCCCAACTATACCTTAATGGAGTTAAGCACTATTATAATAATATTAGGATTAGCCAGGCTGACAACATGAACAAAGAGATTTGGAAAATAATAAACAGTTCCAAAACGAATGGCTCTCAGCCACCATTAAAATTGCTGGAGCCCTCAGGTGAAATAATTACTGATTTATCCACTCTTTCTGTTAAATTCAATAATTATTTTATTCAATCACCTACTGCACCTATTACTCCCCCAAGTGACTTTGTAATGTCAACAATATTTCAGCCTTTTTTTTCTTTCACCATGCTCGGAAAGTGAACTAATGAATGTCATACATAACTTAGGCTCTAAATACAGCTCTGGGATTGATGAAATACCAAATTTTCTAATCAAGGTCTCTTATAAATTTGTTTGCACTCCACTCTTATTTCTGCTACATTGTTCTCTTTAACAGTGTATCATCCCAAATCCACTTAAATGATCAAAGGTGATTCCCCTTTATAAGAACAAAGGCAGTACTAAGGCCATAAATTCTTATAGGTCTATCTCTATTTTGAATGCCTTTGGTAAAATCTTTGAGAAAATATTTTATAAGAGACTTCTCAGTTATGTGGAAACACATAAATCATTAAATCCCTGTCAGCATGGTTTTAGGCATGGAAGAGCCACTTCTACTGCATGTCAGGAAATGGTGGATCATATTCTAGGTGCTATTGACAATAATCATGAAGCATTTGCTATGTTATTTGATTTCTCCAAAGCATTTGATACTGTTAATCATTCTCTCCTGCTCAGGAAGCTGATCTCTGTAGGTGTTCAGGGTGTACCCCTTAACTGGATACAGTCCTACCTCACTGACAGAAGTCAGCAAGTTATCATCACCAGCTTGGGCCACAAATATATCTCACCCTCTCAAAAAATCATTCAAAGGCGTCCCTCAAGAGTCTGTTCTGGGTCATTTACTCTTCCTCATCTTTATCAATGACTTACCAGCTAATACTCCTAACTACAATGAAATTAAACCCATTCTATATGCTGATGATACTAACTTTATTCTTTCATTCCCATGCTTCCAAACATTTTTAAACAACGGTAAATCAGTTGCAAACTACCTAAACAAATGGTGTAATTACAACTCTCTCACCTTAAACTTTGATAAATCCCAAGTCATATACTTCAGAAATGCAAATAAACCTGAGAGTTTAATTCAGCCTGAAAAGTAAAGGGGTAGTAGTAGTATTTTTGTTTTTAGGGTGCTTCGATGGCTATGGTCATTTCGCACCTCTTCAACTCATTGAAAAAACCCATCTGAACAAACACAACATCCATGCCCTGGGCGGGATTTGAACCCGCGACCTTTGGGTTATACGGCGAGCACGCTACCCACCAGGCTAACCCGGTCGGCGTGGAAGGAATAGTTTCATGCATTGGTCACAGTGTATACAGGTCGCAGCGTGTTCACGTTCATCGTTTTATTCATACTTCAGCATTATTTACAAAAATAAATTAACATTTCTTGTCTGAAATCCAAAAATTCTCCTTTTATGTGGCGTCTTGAATTTGTTGAGAATGGCAGAAATACTGGTAACATGGAATATGCGAAACATTTAAAATCACATTTATATGTAAAGTATGCACCAACTCATGGTTTCAGGCCTGGAGGCCATTGAAAGATAACATTGAAATTGCCGCCGTGAGAAAGACATATCATAGATTGTTGATGCACGATAAATTATGGCAAGGATCAATCGCATGACCGACACACATGAAATATACGCCCTTGACTGATCACCAGATACGGACCAGTTGATATTTTGTTTCCTCTTCAATCTCCGCGCACTATCTTAGCATTTCACTACGCGTAGTTCAGGCATTTCATCGCGTTCATCCATTTTATACTATAAATTGGTATTATAATTTTCCTTAGGCTTTAAGAAGAGTACATATATAGAATATAAAGAACACCAAGCAGTAAAAATGGGGAAATAAATATAATTTTTCTGCTATGAATTATTTGATGCGTATGAATAATAAGGAAATTGGTAAAGGAAAATGTAGAATTGCCCAATAACTTTTATTTACATTCAATTAAATTATTTGTCATTTAATATTCTTCATTTTCATCATCATTAGTACTTCAATTCGAAGACTGGTTGACTGCAGCCGTACATCCTTTCCTACTTGTGCTAACTCTCTATAACCCCTTGTTAGTTCTCCCTTCTGACGTTTCTTATAATTTGCATTATATATTTGTCCTTCCGTCTTCCTCACGGGGTCTTTCCTTCCATTTTTATTTTACAACCTAGAAGGAACGTTATATTATTATTTCAGTGTAAAAGAAAACATGTGAAGTATCATCCCTATATTATTATTTGAATAATTTACATTTGGAAGTCGGTTCATAGACAATGCAGATACGGATTTGTACATGACCAAGATATCTATTAAATACATGAAAGAACCCTACATATTTGAGGGAATAAAAATTCATTTCTTTCGGGGTTTTCTCCACATATGTCCATATTGTGGGGACAACAGTTTCGCTAGCGTTGCAGCTAGCGTCATCAGGTCGGAAGTGATATCTGCAGGTTTTGACCGTCTTTATATTCACATCAAGCTGCGCTCTGATTGGTCCTCAGGCTTGTTTCACCGGATTTTTGGAGGAAACGTTTCCAAGAGTTGGAGAGGGTGTAACTCTCCTCTCTGTTAAAATTGTTCTCGATCTTGGCCGTTTTAATGGCTTCACGTATCAGACTGGCAAAGTAGCGTTTTTCTTTCTTGATAAGTTTTGCTCCTTCGAAAACGATGTTGTGGTTCGGACCTTCCCAGAAATGCTCAGCAATGGCTGAAAGGCGTGCTTGTTTGTTTTTTGTCGCTCTTTTGTGTTCTT
>WURS02464380.1:0-13398 GCA_011762765.2 Rhinocypha anisoptera | reverse complement strand
AAGAAGACACCTGAAGATGATACAATGTATTGAAACCCGGGTCGTGTTAAAATAAAATATCGAGTGGAATCACAAGTTTTTTTACTTACCCTACTTCATTATGGATAGGTTCCACGTAGTGAAGCCTGAAAGTGTTACATTCCTGTGTGTACTCCCCAGTAACTTTTATTTTGCATTTTTGCAATGTATTTTCAAGATTATGGTTTTCTCTTTCATTCATCTAGAAATGTGTAAATATATGTAAATTATTAAGGCAGTAGGAGGTTTTATTAACTTTTACTTCTTTTTTCAGTTTCTGTTAGTTTTTTATTGATATAATTTTCTCATTTTATAATACCATTATTTGTAGCTTGGAAATAAAATAAATGATAAAGAATGGAAATAAATAACACAAACACAATTTATTGTTACTTTAGAGTAGATAGTTGAACATAAAGACCTTTCTTAGAAACATGTCAATTTAATTTCATCTCTTTGTTATCTTTAGGAGTACACTTCTTGAAATTCTTCACTGGCCCTTTAATTTTCTGAAACAAATTTTATATTCATTGTTTCACATTTAAGATGGAGAGAGAGCAGGTTATAGAAAAGTAGAGAGAAATTATTCTACCAATTTGCTACAGCATTAATTATCCTTTCATTGAGGCTTATTATGTATAATAATACATTTTTATGAAGTTATGCCAACTATTTTTTGGAAGTCAAAAGAGATTTTATGCATGCCATGGCTGTGGCTGCATTTTAAATAATTGATGATTTCTGCATAAATGCATGAAAATGTTCTACCTACTAGTCTCAATTTTAACCTCACTCAAGTGTATCTATGATTTAGTTAAGGCAATAGAGTATTGATTTGCTATTGCTTAAAAAAATGTAAGATGACGTTCCTGAAGCATATTTTTTTATTGCTTATTTTGTGGTACATACTCGGTTGGATATTAAAATCTAACAAGGATTACATTTAAAAAATTATAATTATATAGATTCTAGTTCACTTAATAATGACAAAGAAACCTGATGTAAAACCCATAATGGGAGCAAGTGTTGTGGCCATCAAAATGGAAAGTATAAGAAGAATAAAGAAATTCATATGAATGAAAGTAGTTTTATTGGCTTATTTAGGAAATTACATATTGCCGATTTTGATTTTATTGATATTTAAAAATCATTTAGGCAGAGTCGTCAACATCATCATAGATGTCTGCTAATTGAAGGTAGGTGACCCACAAATTATACTAATTTCCCATACTGGTTATGTTTGGTCCAAAATTTATAATGCTCTGCTTTAAGCTTTATGTACTCTTGTTACCTACTCCTGTCACACCCTCTGACATGCCTGTTCTCTCAAACATTCTACCCTCTGCTCAATATTTCGTCCCATCCACTGTTCCTTTTTACATCTGAGAAATACTCGGCAAGCAGCTGTCAGGTTGTGTGTCAATGGGGTGACTAAGCGGCAGAAATGTACTACCTGCACTGCATGCTTGGTAAGTAAAAGAATTTTAGTAGTTGTTTACTTCTTTATCCACTCAGAAAAATGTTAGCAGTTTTAGGCAAATGTAAGACACAATAACTATGAAATATGCTACATATCTTAATTTTATCAAGGGGTAGTAGTCTGGTGTGTGAGAAGGGATATGTAGGTGGAGTGGAGAAAACTTGGGTTGGAATGGGCATGCAGGGTATGGGTGTGTGGAATAAATGTAAAGTACTTGGAGTACCACTCAGGTGCAACTGTGGAAGTGGAAAAAGGTGGTTTTTGATGAGGGGTTCCTTCTTTTCCACCCTGGTTTTCCATGAACCATGAAAACTTTTCTTTGATGTCCATGTGTGTACCTTCCTTGCCTCAGTTGACCAATTCCTGAATGAAACTGTCTGTAATCTTTGAGGTTGGGAACAAACTGCAATTTTTCTTGTTTAAGAAATCCTTCCAATGTTGCTTTGCATTTCAACTGGTTAACTCCACTTTGGTTCATCAGGTTAACAAGATATTTAGGGATTAGTACATATGTAGTATGTTCCTAATGTTCCAGTTATTGTACAAGGATAGAGTTATGTCCATGTTTTGCAGGTATTTTAATGGAAACCCACTTTGTATTTGATATGCCATCTAGGGTGCATAGAGTAACTTTTGATTTTGGAAAATGCAAGTAAACTCTTTGAAAATTTCTTTCCATCATTATAAAACATTGAAATTCTTGAAACTTAAAAGATTTACTTCTACTTTTAAATATTTATAAATCCCAGTTTTTTTAGACCTTGCTCAAGAAGGCAGGCAGATGTGATTAAAATAATGGTTTCATTAATTTTGTACTAGGAATGCAACTGAATAGGTTAGATGGACCTCTCAAGAAAAACATCTAGTATAAACTGCTGTATAGATATGTATGTACCATATTAGCCTGGTAATAATATGAACAAGTATTTTGAAGGGGTAGCTAGAAAAAGGAAAAAACCGATTTAATTTTCTCTTATGCTTGAATTATATTTGTAATGAATCATTGAATACTCAATACTTTTAGGAGTATTTTAAAGTTCATATCACAACTTCATCAGCTTCATTTCTTAAAATTGGGATTTTGAAGGAGTTGCTTTCTCAACATGATGTTTTCTTTGTCATAAAAATTCAGAAACTTTAAATGCATGAGAAAACTGGCACTACCAAAATCAGTGCAGGGATGTTAAATGTACGATATCTAACACAGTGAAACTTGTGACTTTCAAAGTTGCTTTCAAAGGTCAATACAACCAGTATGTTTGGTAGATTATACTACACTCCTCTTGAAGTTTGTCCTTTTCCCAATATTCTACCTTCCAAAACTCTTCAACATCCAATCACCTCTTAATTTTCCCATTTTTCCTGCCTTCTCTATATTTCTGTTCATGAGCCTACAATTTAACATCCTGATAATAACACCATGCATACATGTTCATTCATAGTATTACATAGTGGTATGTTTTATTCCTTTTATATACCTGAGGACCTACCTCATTTGCCATGGGATCTTTATTATCTGTCCTTGCTGGAACCTTATTAAATCTGAAAATAGCATTAATACAACATAAGTATTGTATAAGCAGATTTATCTCTGAAAATATTTCAAAATAAATTATTGTAATACTGGAATATATATGCATTCAAGAAATTCATTAAATTTAAGATTTCATTATCTGTATATATTACAGAATTTCTTATATTGCTAAAGGGATTTGGCTATTACAAATTGAGTTAGCATATTGTAGATTAATTTAATTCTTTCACAACAATTTATTGACTAGGATTCAGATATCATTTTGTCATGGAACCATACCATTAGGTACCTGGTTCATGACTAGTTAAAAACATTGCAATACTAAGTTATATGCTTCTATTTATGTAAAATAAATCACAATTTTACCATTAAAAAGCCACTAAAAACCTTTTTGTGAGTGTAGAGCTCACCTTGTGCCAAGCCCAACTGGGTGAGCAAATTCACATAGGGTAGAGGGGCCAGTTCCTTTCTTTATGCCACCTGTGTTTTCTCAGGAAGAGCTGGTACCCAAAAAATCAGTCATCTTGGGTTTTATGGGATATGTCACTAGGACCTAAACTCTCCCCCCACCCACCCTATTTGATAGCCAAGCACTCTACCTACCTACTGATCAATCACAACCTCTGTTACCATTAAATTGCAGGTCAATATCTTAATTAGTAACATTGGTAGTATACAGTTCTGTAGTTTAAAGCTTTATATTGGCATTTTAGTAATTGAGATACCTAAATATTTACTAAACTTTCCAAATAATGATGCTTTGGGCATCTCTGAGTTGCAGATTTACAACCTTATATGTTTGCTGGATTGATGCACAAAACAGAGTAACAAGATTTTTCACAATGTAACTAACTGAAGAGAATAAATGATTCCCAAAAGTATCTCTAAATCATATTTTATTTATCCTAATCAAGAATTTAAGGATTATCGGCTTATTTTTTGACAAGAGATTAGTAACTGGTCGAAAAAAAGTTATATCCTGCATGAGATTAATAAAAAATAAATCAGCATTTTATCTAGCTATTTTCCATGCAAGATTATTTTTAATGCTTTTAGTATTGTCATATTATAGAAATTGTGTAGTACCATAATACTTTACTCATTCCATTACTGTTTACCAAATTTTACTAAGACATTCTATACCCAATTAATGAGAAGAAAAGGTACTAAATAATCATTACCCTTGACAGCAAAGTCAAGGGTAATGATAATTTTTTTAATGCATGGCTGGCCACACAGACTGTGTTGCCATTTGGCTCACACTTTCACTTCTTCTAGGGGATCACTATTAGAAAATACCTTTTCATTTTGAAATCATCAGCAGTGTTACATTTTTTCTTGAATTTCCTTTTAACATAAGTGCGTAGAAGTATTTGTGTTGGTTGGGTTGGCAGTTCTGATTGTGCTTGTTTGCTTTTTTCTCTCTTTTGGTACACTTTGTCTTCCCATACATTCTGTTCCTTAAACCATAAGCGTCTATATTCCATGCACATTAGAGCATACATATTTGGCTCTTCCTGAAGAATGATTTATGAATTGTATTAATACCCTTCTTCACTAGTTAACAGTGATGCTCATAAAAATATAGTCTCTGTATTACCTTCTCATAGGAGGGTGAAAATGGTTTATGAAATTTGGATTTGATGTGTAATGAATCTGTTGGTTTAAAAGGTACAGCTGGTTCCCATTTATTTTTTGTTTTTGAATTCATATTATAATTTGGAGAATATTAAATTAGTAAAATGCTTTGGCAATATTGTTTTGTATATCAATTCTTTATATAATCCTTATTACAAAGGATATTATGCAGAAAATGCAGCACATGATTTTCCACTCAATATTCTTTTTTAGGCTTGTGCATGTATCATAGTAACACAAATAAACAAGTAACTTATAATGGTTACCGCTGCTATGGAGCATTAAATAATATTATAAATTACCATTTTTGACATCAGATTGTAATTCAATTAATTGAATTACCCATGAATTGCACTGAGTTCACTATTTAGTACTGGCAGTAAGATATTGTACAGTCAACTATGGAAAATGTCAAAGGTTACAATTTCTGTAGAATTCCTGACTTCATAAGTACCCCTGAGTGCCCTAATCCTGGAACATTTATCTTAAATTAGATACTTAAGTCTTAAGAAACTATTCCATCTCCATGTTTACTCTTGCAGTGCTGTAGCACAGGGCCAGTTTCATAGCAAATACATCTGGAACAAAATAGACTACAAATTTCAACATTGTCTCCATGAACTTTTCATTTTTAGAGCTGTCTCCACCAGTCTCATTTGGGAGGCACAAGTCTCTTGCTTCCTCATCCTCCAGTATAAAATATATCAATACCCATAAGAAGTTTTGCACTTTGCTAACAATGGAGATTAAGTCAAGAGATCTAAACACCAGGAAAGAGAACAGAATTTTAATTTGGCTGAGCAAAGCAATAATCAGGAATTCTTCCACTTCATCTATATTGTCTGTGGGATTTGGATAAATAAGGATGAGTTATATTTATCCTACCCAAAATAGTTGAAATTGGCAGTCATTTAATGGGCGGACAGAGTTAAGAATGAGGGAGTGCATAGAAGAGTGGAGGAAGCTAAGTCAATATGGAGTACTAAAAGGAAAAGAAGATTAAGGTGGATAGGCCACACCCTGAGTCATAACAATAAAATGTCTTTATTGGGGCAAGATTGAGACCAAATCATCCCTTCTTTCACCTAACCCCTTGTCATAGTTAAAATGTCAAATGAAAATAATGGGTTCATGAAGAAAATAATAGAAGGAAAAATAGAGGGGAAGGCCGATGGATAAATATATAGGGCAAATTATCAGAGATGTTAGAAAGAAGACATACCAAGGAGTAAGAGAGCACCAGAGAGGAAAGAATGAGGGTTGCAGTCAACCTATCTTCAGATTGAAGTACTCATGATGACTCAGTTACTTATCACATCACCTCTTCCTCCATTCTGAAATATCATCCGACAGCTTTTCATGAGTTAAGAGAACACCAAAGATGAAAAATAAATGAGTTTACAAGATAATTCCACTATTAAATAAAAACCTACACAAGGTATATTATGAACATTGATTAAAAATTTACAATATTTTCCCAGTCCGAGGCCACAGTCAAAAGGCTTTCTTTAGACTGTGCTGAGGCCACTGGCATTAACAATTTGTTGATGCAGTGATTTCTGTCATGTGCCTGGAATAAGAAATTTTTGCAATTAAAATTAACCTGTCATGCCAGATGTTCACTTTACACTTCTTGGAATAGTTAGAATGAATTGAAGGGTGAATAATTTAACGAGGAAGAAACAAAAAGGAAAAAGCCATTTAACTTCCTCTTATGCTTGAATTGCGATCTTCTGTGATGTCATGAATCACAAATGTCAATCACCAAATATTAAAACTTTTTAGGAGAATTTAAAGTTCATGCCATAACTTAATCCAATTCATTTCTTTAAATTGGTATTTTGAAGAAGCTGTGTTCTCAATGTGGTGGTTTCTTTGCCATAATTAAATTCACATAACCTAAGGATTCAGAAACTTTAAATGCATGAGAACACTGACACTGCCAAAATAGGGTATAAATGGAACACTAGAGCTAACATAATATAATAACTTAAAAAGTTATATTATACCTAAAGCTAGTTCTTACTCCTATTGGCAAGTATGGTGCAACATAGTACCATTTTTAAAACAGCATCTTGTCAATTTCTCAAATATTTTTAGGCTCATACTTGCTAATATGTGTATACACAATGAATCCATCCCATCTGAGGTCACACAGAGTAGTTACTCTGGCAACAAACCCCTTCCATTTCAAGAACACATCAAGCAACCGCCAGTTCATTACATGCTCGAAGAGACATGTGAAAGGAAGTTCTGCCTTCACCTGAAGATCTGTGAACAGGCTTTTGACATTCCTGATGTTTACTGGGTTGAGCTTGTGATTGTTTTAGAATAAGTTACTAGCACCTTACCCATCCTTTGTAAAACTGCTTTATTACCCCATCTTTCAGTTGTTACCACGTTCAACATAAAACTTTAAATATTTATTTCAAGTTTCCAACCCTTTTGAATCCTTTGCGAGTATTATTCTACATGAATTTTTTGAACTTTTGGTTATCTTGAACTTTCTTTAATATTTATAACCTAATTATTTTCAGTTGAACTTAAAAAACCCCCATAACTACAGATATTAGAATACTTTAAAAATATAAGTGGATGCAACATTACTGGGGAGGCTGATTGTTTGTATGTTTCTTCCCTTAGAAAATAGTAGTAGCATAGAGTAAGGTATGGTATTACCGTAGGTATTACTCTATGGTAGTAATAGTTTGGGATTATAAATATATATTTATATAATATAAAAATATCAAATATATTTAATATGTGAAAGTAAAATTCTATTTAAAAAATGACTAAGACTACATGATCATTTCCTTGGTCCCCCTGATGCTTTTTTAATCCTTTTGTGAAACATACGATCACACGCATCATATTCCATCAGGGAAGAATTGCACTCTTCACAGTAAGGTAGATTTTTTTGTGATGTACGTGGATTCCATTTCCTACATTAATTATTAGTGGTATGCCATCACATTCCCCTCCCCCTTTCCATGACAGCATTTTGCAATGTAGTCTCCAAAACTTCAGAAAGAACCAGTGGAGGATATTTTCTGCTTATTTATTACATCTTCACAACTTTGTTCACTTTCTTCTTCCTAGGAATCGATGAAAAAATATTTATTCCTTTCATAGGAAGGGATTGTAAGAGAAGAATGTATCTTCTAGATGATAGGGTTGCTAGACATGCTGGAAAAGTCAGAAATGGATTTCAAGGCACTGGCCCACTACAAATGGTGTAGGTCTACCTGCTGTCCTTCTTCCCACAGAGGGCCAGGTAAAGGGAGAGGAGTTGTGTGTACACATTACAAATCAGAATGTATAATGCAGTATATTAAGGATAGGATTGCATTTCTTTGAATAACTACTAACTATTAGGTATATTCAGACAGATTGGTGAAGGATTTACACCACTTCATTAGGTGTTTATTGCTGGTCATTGTTGGAAGGAATATACTACTAGATAATGCCTGGCAAGTTAAAACCACTGTCTTCTCGAAAATCAGTAAAATGGATACTTAAGAGCAACTTAGAGCCCTAGTGTCCCATGCACATTTCTAAATGTGTAATATTTCCGTAACATGGTTAAAAAACATTTTTAAAAAAGGTGACTCATCTTGACTTAAATATTTTTGATACATAGTTGCACAGCAGAAGAAACAGACGAGAAATAAAATTCGGAACAAATTTCTACACATAGTGGAGGTTATTACAATCAGCTGGCTTTTTTATCTTGGTATACAGGTCATTCTTTTCTGAAGTTAGTTGTAAAATTTTGGAATTAGAGTAAAATATTTTTGCACTCATTTGATTTAAACTGATTATTGCAAGTCTTCAAACACATACCTAAATTTTGTAATTTTTTTTTGTGTTTGAAGAACTCTAAAGCACTACTGTATAATCTTATAGTCTTCTAAGTAATTTGGTTCTCAGAAGCACTGCTGATGTTTTGCAATATATTATCCAAGTTCCTATTACTTTCCTCAATATAAATCTTTTGTAAAACATTTAATTTCCCACCATGGCCTCCAAGAGACTCCCTCTATCTCTATACATCTTATCTTTGTAGTTCAATTCTAGGGGTTTTGGAGGAAAGCCTTATAGATTAGAAATTTAAATATTGTGGCATGGCAAAACTTATGTCTTGTGCCAAATTAGTGAGTGCCTCTCAAATCTCATTTCAATGAGTATGTAAATTTACATGAATTTTATAAGTAAATACCAAAAATATTTACCACACTTTAAAAAATACATTTGTGCAGCTTAATTTGTGATGCAACTCTATGGATCTCAATTAAAGAAATAAGATAATAGATGTAAAATTTCAGTAACTATACACTTGATGTATATAAACATGTCTTCATCAATTTAAAATCATATCAAAAAGTTCACAAGGAAAAATGATGCAGTGTATTAACTCATACTCTTAACATAAAGTAAATAAAACTCATTTAATAATTTATAATTTTTTCCAAATTTAACATCATAGATGCATATCTGCCACACTAATGTATCCAACCTCAGATACAAGATCATCTAAATGCCATGCAACATAATTACAAATAATCAACCACATGTGCAAGTCTGATACAACTTCATAGCAGGAAAGTACATTATTGACAGTGATATATAAACTGGCTCTATTAATGGAAATAGTATAAAATCATTGAATGTGGCAGTGAGAGCATGATAAATCATAACCAAGATATATAAGCAAAATAAAAACTTCCAAACATTTCAATTCTCAATAAATTTCAACAACTTTAATAACATAATTACGTATATGTAAACTTTTAACCCCTGTATGAATTGAACAATTCTTTTTCACTCCAAAGTCACTGTCTCATTTACACTGGCAAGCACCAACTAATGCTTCACTACCCTCTGATTCACTTGGTTACTTGATGCATAGCATGTGCAAGATATTCTACATTCTTGGATGTGACTCCAGCCATCGATATGCGGCCATCCTTTGTAAGGTATATACTAAACTCTTTTGTTAGTCTTTCCACCTGCAAGCAATACAGATAAGAGAAGTCTACACAACAGTTAAGAAAAATAGCAAATGAAATTTTAAAAGTGAGTACACATACACAAGCAAAAATCTCCAATTTGCAGTATTACCAAGTAATGAAAATCTGAGTTGACATGAGAAAAACAATCAGAGGGACACTCTTTTAGAATAAAAAAATCTAACATAATTGATCTTAGATTTTACAAGATAACTGATAGCTAACTACTAAAACACCTTTAAAAATATAAATTACTCAGCATTCTATAAATATATGGCAAAATACTTGACACCTTACCTGATCCTGATTCATTCCAGTAAAACAGAACATTCCTATCTGATCGGTGATATGCTGCCAATTCTTGCTTGATCCTTCTTTTTTGAGGTTATCTCTTAATTGAGTTCTTACACCTATAATACGATCAGCCATTCCTTTGACATCAGCCAACCTAGAAAGTTCAAAGTTAAGTTCTTTAAACAGATAGATTGAGTGAATGATAAGGTAATAATTGCATAGGTTATTTGGCTATGGAAGAACAGGTTGTGTTACCCAATGATGAGTCTTGGCCCACCATTGACCACTTTTTCAGTGGCCAGTAATGGTTTGCAAGACATTGGGATTTGCAAGACACAACCTCTTCCATGCAGCAAATAATCTGAAAAAACTTGACTACTAAACATGAGAGACTAAAACTAGTAGTACATAAGTATAATAGTATAACATAAAAAAAGTAAAATAGTGACTATTAAACTATCAATAAATTTAGCTCATCAATTAAAATTATTTACTAGTCCTATGGTTGCTATCTAGTAATTTTTAAGTCCTAAATCACTACTTAAACAGTTTTTAACATAAGGCAAGTGACATGTGGCATTACATACATAATGTACAATATATGATTCACTGAGGTTTGGCAGAATTTAGTACAGGGTAGATTTCTTTTGCTACAAGGAACTAGGGATTATGAAGTGAGATCTCAGGTTCCCATTTTTCCGGATCCCATAACTAATATACATCTGAGAAATTCCTGGGAAATCCCTGTATTTCCTGGGAAAGTCTCAGGATCAAAATAACTAATTTTTATAATAGTACAAGTATAAATGGTAAATGTTCTCATTTATAAACAATATACATGGGTGAATAACATATGACATTTGAGTAGAGGTAGTTTCAAAAACTCATCATACAAGACATTCATAAAATCCATTCATCTACATCTATCACAAACCCTTCAATTCAACTTTAAGCAAGTAGTATGGGTAAATTTCATTATTACCATCTTTTGAACACACCACAAAGACATTCTATGAACAGGATATAAAAGAAATTTACTTTTTTCCATTCAGTCCTATAAAGTTCAATTGTAAAATGTCATAAATACCTCTTTAAAAGGTCTTAAGTGAAGAAGACAGTAAGTTTAACTCAAGTTTTTTTATTAGAGGTTCTGTTCATGTGAATTCCATGAATTGAACTAAGAGTCTTCCAATCACAGCTGTAAAGTATTTGAAATCTGCTACCCATATCACAAAATGTATCTTGCTGTCAACTTTCCATTGTCATTATTTCTAAAGCATGAAAAAAATCAAATTTATTAATTAATTTAGGATCTATCATTTCCTGTTCTGTTATTTGTTATGTTGCTGCATTCTAAATGTTGTTCTAAAATAGTGATACTTCTCCATAATTTAGAATGTTTCTGTACTCATAATGTTTATAATAAATTTACATTAAGAACTTGGACTGACAATTTATTTGCTTGAATGTTACATTCAGTTAATCAGTACTAAATATAAATATTTATACATATCTTATTTTTATGTTTACAATAGGTAACTTCTGGGAAATTCATGGAACTGGATAATTCGAGTAAAACGTTGAAGCATAATCATTGCAAAGGACTATGAATATGGTGGAAGTATTCAGACTATATCAAATAATAAAAATTTAATTCAAAATCTAACATGAACTTGTATTTGCACAAACAAAATTGTATTCAACAAGATTAACATAGTAATGACGTGATGATTTTGAATATTCATGATTATGCAAAATAAAAATGTCAGGAACAAAATTAAATAACAAGAAAACATTAAAAGTTCAAATAGTGTTAGGAAATAATATTGTATTTTGCATTTCACTACAAAAGAAATTTTTCCTACAATAAAAATAACTTACCATTCTTTCTTCAGAGCAGCATCTGACAATATCTCAGAGACAATACGTGCCCCATTAATTGGTGGATTAGAATACATAGGCCGGATGAGGATTTTGATCTGAGATAATGTTTTTGCAGCTTCATCATTGCTACCCGTTACTAAGGTAAATGCTCCGGCTCTTTCACCTAAAAGTAATTCACATATAAGCATTCAAAATAAAATCTTGAAAAGGGAAACATTACTGAAATTTGTTGGTTGTAAAGTTTTTCCAAATTATATGAAATGAGACCCTGTTTCTCCTGGATAGACAAGTTTAAATATGAGGAAAAGTGTCATATAACGTCAGCAATTTGTTTCATTATGAAATGTGATCTCTTATGAGTCACAATCGAGAACCCTGTATGTAATATAGTATACTTATTCTGACGAAAGGATTCATATGACCAGCCCGTAAGAGATATTTTCTACTCAACCTGTATACAATACATCAGTCAGTTATATGATACAGAGCTGGCCAGGTTAGCCTAAAGGCAGTGTTCTCACTGGCTAACTCAAAGGTGATGGGTTCACGTCCCACTTAGTGCATAGATGCTTTGTTTGTCTGAGGGTTTCTTTGATTTGAAGAAGTCCTAAATGACAATAGCTGTTGATGCACCCTATGTACAGAAATACTACTACTGTGTGGCAGAGAAAAAGTGGGCAAATCAACTCATGGGTGTGTCATTTAGCACCTCCTTAAATCACAGTAAAAACAGATTGACCAAACACAACACTTGCTTTAGATGGGACTCGAACCCATGACCTTTTTGTTAGCTGGCGAGTTACCCCAAAGCTAACCCAGAAGGTAATTAACCCTTACAAAAGGGAGAGCAGATAAATCTGCTGATGCTAGCTATCAGTGCTGTGGAGAGCAAAGATATATCTGCATGGAATAATTCTTCTCTTTCAGTGGAGTTCTAAGTAAGCAAAACATAGAACTAAAAGGTTGGCAGGTAAATCAGCCAACCTCGTAGTTCTATGTTCCCCTAGCCTTATGCCATTTCATGTAGTTCTTTTAGACTGCCTTCATGAGTAATGCGTAGAAGGTCACGTGAAAAATCATGTAAAAAAATGTATTTTATGTATAATAAATTATATACATATTTATGTATATATACTTGTATTTTTTCAGTTTTGGGTTGATACATAAGGTTTGCAATGTTTGAAATCTTGAATGCTTAGTCAATAGAATGCATGATTATTTATATTTTTGAAGTCTTTCATAAATATGATTCTGCATCATTCGCTTGTACATATTGTACACATGCAAGCTAAACCCCCTGATTTCGATGGTCAGTATCCCAGGGTTGGGGGACCATCTTAAAAGTAAGGGGAACTTTTTAGGGTCATCATTAGTACTTCAATCCGAAGACAGCACCATGTCTCGACGGCACCTATTCTTCTTTGGTCTCTTTTTCCAATAGTCCATGTCTCTGATCCATAGACGGCCATGCTCCATACAAATGTTTTCACATATTGCTTCCTTGTTTGGAGTGATATTTTTCTTGAGCTTAGTAGTTGCCT
>WURS02464369.1:0-13399 GCA_011762765.2 Rhinocypha anisoptera | reverse complement strand
AAAAAGGGTGTACAACGAGGCCGCCGATCCCCCCCCCCCCCTTGCCGTCATATAACGTTTCGCTGCGGGGTGGGCGCGCTACCGCAACCGCTAATGAAACTGTGGTAATCCACGTGAGCAGTTTCTTGTGATTGTCGCGTTTCATATAATTGCCCTGAGGTATACCACTTGTGATATTTTTTATTAAGTTATCGGAGTATTAAGTTATCAACGAGACAGGAATATCAGTTGTGCTTATATGCACGTGTTGAATGCTAGCAGGGGAAGGGAATGGCGCGTCGCACCGGAAAAGTTTGGGAAGGAAAAACCCAGGTTGGATCTGTTTAGAATCTGAAAATCATGGAATTGAACGAAACTGTAATGATCTTGCGAAACTGGTTTTAAGTAGAAACTGAGTTAAGCGAAGGAGCGCATTATTACATTTTATGTTGTGTTCCCCGCTTATGAAGTCCTTTTTGTCATGTACATATGGCTTTAACTTAGTGGTGTGTTTTTAGATAGTGAGCCTTTTCTATTATGTGATGGAAAAACAGTTCGGATCTACTAAACGCTACGGTTCACAGGCCAGTGGTTTCACAATGCGGGCTAGAGGGTTGAAGGTTACTCGCTTATTTGGAGATTCGCTGATCTAGTGTGGCTTTTAGAAATCCCATTGTTACCTGTTAATTAACTAAAGATAATTATACTCATTTAAATAGTGATCAAGAAAGGAGGAACAGATGAGAGCAGGACCACTATGCCGCCACTTAGGTTTTGTTTTGATTGCTAACTTTTCCCCGAATAAAAGTTTAAATTTATTAGGGTTAAATTCTACTTGTCATGTAGTGTACCATTTTTAATTCCTTGTATACTGATTAATTATACGCATGCGACAATTTCTTCGGTATCAAAACTAAACTTGAGCGATCTATGCTCTTAAGTATATTATGCATTAAGTCTAAGAATCCCTTTTTTATTAATGTAAATATGACATCGTGTAGGGAGTCTGGTCCAAAGTATGGCTACACATTTAAAATTTTATATTATTTGTTTTAAAACTTAACTGAAATTTTTACTATTTTAGTGGTTGCTAATTGATATAGTTTGATTTATTTTTACTCATCATTCCTCTTTCTCTTATTTCTACTCGGCATGTTTCAATTTTTTTTACTTAACCAATTCTCAAAAATGTATGTGTGGATATTTAAAATGCGGACTGGCCAATGTCAGGTATTACCATTTAAATTATGTTTACTTATAATAAAGTTTTAAAAAAAGGATGACGTTCCTTTTTCAGCCTGTCAAGTATTTTTGACAAGAATAGCTTTACTTATTCGTGGTCTAAAATTCGACCGAGCAAAAAACTGCCTGGTGACACGGAATGCCACTACCGTCCACGGATAGCCTCACCCGATGATCTCTCATTTTGAGCCATTATCGGAAGCCCTCCACCCTGCACGAAGGGGAGAAATACCTTCCTTTAATTAGGGTCGGGATAATCATGTGAAATTCATTCTGGAAAGGGACGCAGAGATTGTGTATACCGTTTCCGAAAGTTTCAGGGGCGACGTGTTCTCACGATTCTCATGGAAGCGGAGATGGGAATGCTCGGATTAGGTACTCCTTCCTCCTCGTTTTAAAATCATGCACAAGGCCGCTCCGCTCACCCTCCGTGTTGCAGTTTAGATATGTTGAACGGAAAGAGAACCATTGCTCTCCATGAACATAAAGTTCAAATTTTTAGGCGCTGTTCGCTTTCCATATTGGCAGCATTCTGAACGTTTCATTAATGTAGCACAACTTCTGGAGGTTACACTAAACTTTTCCCTCGCCACTGTTTGTATGAAGGATGGTGCGCAACCTTGTTTATCATTTAATGGTGGAAAAGTTGGAGAGATTGTTAGATTTTCAAGTCAGCCGGTCATGAGGACGGAAGATTGAATCCGTAGTATGACTACGCACTTGATGAGAAAAACGAATACGCACGGTCTGAAGTAAATGGAGGATTGTGTATGTATTTAATGAGGGTAAATTTGGTTTTATCCGTCTTAATCCCTAAAAGTAGTATTAAATTAGCGCGATGTTGAATCTAGAAGATTGGTTTGAATTCATTTCCTATGGGAAATCGCTAATATCACATCACTTTTGGCACAAAATATCAACGATTTCCTTGACACTTTCAATGTTTTATTGAGAGATTCCAGTGCGGCAAATGTAAAGTGGGGCTACTTGTTTAGAGGACCAGCGACGTGCTTCCTCCATTAACACTACCAATTGGCTTCGCCCGATTCGATTGAAACTGGATTCATCAATATTGCCCTAGATAAATTTTCCTTGCACGACTTCGACTGTTAGAGGCAGAGCTTTCATAGTCCCTTGGTGCTTTCTCTTTTTTGGGCGATGTATTCAAAAAGGTTTTACTCATACAAAGGTTAACTGGTATTTCTTAATTGAAGGGTATAACTGACGATTGGAATGAGACATCCCGAAGATGTTACTATGTAGTGAAACTATCGGTGGTAAAATTTCTATTGTCTGTGGAAAATCGGTGTGATTTTGCTTCCTTTCGTATGTTCGAATATTTAAAAAATCACGTATAGAGATTCCCTGTGGAATGTTAATCTGTCAGAGTATGGCGCCTGACGCCACTTTACTCGTCTTGAGCGCATGATAGATATTATTCAATGGGATGTGTATGCTTGCTGTTTGTGTGAGATGCCTTACATGGGGTGTGTATGCTATTGTGTCTTTCCACAACAAATAAAGCGAAATTCAATTTTTGTGTGGTTGAAATTTATAGGTTGATAGGAAGAGGATATTGTTTAAAATATCAACCAAAGTGACATTGACTTAAGGTCTGGTGAGCCGGAATATAATGGCGTCCAAAGCATGATATTATCCTCCTATTAGCTTAAGTTCTGGAATTTTTGTCTTATTCTGATTTACAAGCGTCGTGAACAAGAAAATATTTTACGGAGGAAGGTATTCCATCAAATGCATATCGAAAATGATTGATATATATTGTTGGCAACTTAGAGTTTTAGGCTTGTCTATCTAATGATCGTGTCTAGCGCCGGGGTGTCATCCCTCTCTATTGTATTAAACGATATAAGTTAACTAAAAAGTTCTTTAACAAAACGTTAACCATTGTTCGAGGAGGATCGTCTTTCTTAAAGAAAACGTCCTTAAGAGAGGATGACAAGTTGCAATTTTTAAGTTGTATACTCTGCGAGGGTTCGTCATAATTTTACCTTGTTCGAAGGCCTTATCCTACCCTTTCTTTCTTTATTCTGGACGAATGGCTCTTTATTGCGCTGTTTTATTCTTTGCTTATAACACCGTAACAGGTTTTATTTATCCTGTCCCTATTGGACTCGTTTAAGAACTGGTTTTAAGCGCGCGCAGAGTAAACAAAGCTGCCGTTAACCTTGACATACGCCTAGCATAACGATCCTTCACCCGTTTGTTGATGTTTTCGTGGTTTATCAGTTCTTTCAAGCAAGGAAATCAGCTTTGGCTGATTTTAATTAATTTATCCTTCTTGAGCATTTGACATATGAAGTCCTTCAACTTTCCAATTACTTACAGTATGTCTATTTTTAATTTAATATTTTAACGTGGCATAATACACGGGAATTGGCGTTGGTTTGATTTATTTTACTTCTTTCATTCAGTTATAACTGAAGTATCTGATATGTGAACTTTGGTGTAGTCATACTCTTTTTTTATGTGAGGTCATTTATGTTTGTCATTTCTCGGTTTGCCAGATGTCACTCAATATGAGTATTTCTTGTCTCCTGTGGTTTTGTCGTTCAGTTTATAGAAATGGAAAACTGATTCTGAGGTTATCAATCGTTTTGTGAACCCCTTTAAGCAATATATCCTAGGATAACCGTTTTTTTAGATATGACTCTCGTTATTCGAGACACTTTAGTTTTTCCACGTTACTACTCTTCTTGCTGTGCCATTTGTACTGTACCTTATCCAGGGGTTAATCACAATTGATGAGTGTCCAGGGAATGCATTATAGAAATGCTTCAAATTCAGGAAATTTGCCTCCTCGAGGAAAATTCAGAAAATTGTACGGATATTCCGACATTTTTCAAATCTCATTCTATAAATTCCTTGAATCAATAATTTAATTAAAGAATCGGCATGTCTTCGTCGCATCGTCTACTGTAAGTTGCTGGTAAAGTCTATTTTAGCATTTTAACTTATTCTGCTATGTTTACAAATTGCACCATGATGTGGAAAAGACACTTATTTTCTTCAATGACTGATATCCCTCGAAAAAAAAGTTTTTGACTTGAAGGGTCGTCAACTTTTCTCTTCAGGGGAAAGTTACTCATCTCTCAGAAAGTGAAGGTGTTCTACACTGTTTTTTTACTTTTCTAATGCTCCGTGACCATTTGACTTCCAGAGTGGGAGGTGCAAGCATGCCGTACGTGGGTTTTTCTTCGAAGACCTCCATCTTTTGGTGTGAGAATTTCTTGACTAAACCTGGAGTATTCTTAGAATTTTATGGTTTGTTTTTATGAACACGCTCGAGGAGAGCAGATGGGTACTTAATTTAAAGAATGGTTCACTCAATGGACCCGACCACATCCCAAATTTGCGAGGTCAGTGCATGATGGAGCGCTTGCCAATAATGGAAATTTAAGGACCTCTTTGCTGGGATGTTCAACTTTTGTTCCACGGAATGAAGTTAATATTTTCTTTTGAAAAGACACTCTACGTAAGAGACCTTATTCATATTCAGGGGATATACGACGGCGAATGTGCTTTTCCTTGTTTGAAGTATCAGATGGAATCATAAAGTTTAAAACATTTCCTGCCACTCCCTTAATCATGCTTCACGATTTTACGATCTCCATATGCGTACCTTTTCTTTAATTCATTTGCTTTGGAAGCTGCCTACCATTCTATCATTAAAATACAGCATTATTCTTTAGCTGGTGTTTTCTATTGGTTTAAATACCAAAGGGGAAAGTATCGTATAGTGCTAACGATGAGCATGAAACAAAATTCAGGAATTTGGTGAACATATGCTTCTCATTTTCCTTAGCTCGAAAACTTACTTCGTTTCATTTTTCTCCTTGACGTTTTTGTGTGATTAAAATATTTTTGCATTCAAATGATCAACTTATGGGCTTATGTGAGCCGCTTAAAATTTACTGTTTCAACATTTTTTTAAAGGAGAAAAAAGTTTTTATTACCTTTTTTCAGGATACTGAAATGTCAGTGATATTTCTTAGATTTCTATAATATATGCAACTTTACAGTTGTTAAAAGGTTAATGAATATATTGAATAGCCAATAAAGAAGTATTTCTAAGAGCCGGAGAAAGTATATGCTTGTGAACTGTAATTACAGGAAAAAGAGGGAAAATAATAGGACACGTATTAAGTCATGATGTTGACCGGGAGAGCATGTTGGGTAGCACGTTCAACGTCTGACCCATAGGTGCCAGGTTCGAACCCCTCCTGGGGCGTGGGTGTTGTTCGTCTAATGTGGTTTTTCCTTTAATATGAACAGGTGCTATACGAAAGTAGCCTTCGTCAACCCTATAAACAAAAGATACTACTACAACTACTTACGGCATAATAGTTAGTAAATACAATATGGAAAGTGACCCCTCTGTAGAAAAAATAGAAATAGGATTTGGATAACGGTAATTAATGATATTGATAAGTCGACACTGTTAGTCTTAGTTTAATTAGTTTTGGCAGTGGATTTCACCTAAAAAACAAAGCCTTCTTTTTAATAATCCTGCTTTTTCTAATCGAATTGAGCTTCCACCGTCAGAAATCCTACTTTATTTTTGAGAAAAGAGTATCTAGGAATTTTTTTTCGAATCATTTGATTGATCCGTCAATGGAACTAGACTCCAGTGCCGACCACAGCATAATTTAATGACAAATAGAGGTAATGAACTTCGCCCAATTTGGTCTCTGGCCAGTTTCATGACCTTTAAATATATTCAGTAGGTCGTTTACATAACACTCTGTTCAAATGGCACGGCACAACTCTGAATTTTGAATTAGTCCGATAACTAAACGAAGTGATTTTATGGGGAAGCAGACGGATGTTCTTTCGCTGTAGTCCGAATCTGGCTCGGTTATCATTCTTGCATTCGTTCTGACGTGACTTTAGGGACTCCCATCAGTCACCCCTCGGTGAAATGTGAGACGCAAGGCTATGTGTGTAGGTAGGGGACCTAGCTACCCATTATTCTTGATTTATGTTCCGTGAAAATGGATGCTGCGCCATCCATTTCCATGCCCAGGTGGAGTATCTGCCACCGTTACCGCTCAGTGCACATGTCCGACGGCATTTTGTTCTTACCGACTCTGTATTTTCCTCAAGAATTCCTTCAAGTTTGCGGGGGGAAGGCGAAAGTAGTCGTTGATGAGTAGTAACAGTGATGGTGGTGAATGATCTGTGGCATTTCACGTTTCGAAATTCTTTGAAATACTTATCTCCGCCTGAATTGCATGCCATATTAAAAGATCGAAGTGAGATATAATGTCGATGTTAATCCTCCCATTCTGGCCGACTTCCTCATAACGTATTCACGGCATACTTTCTATTTGTTTAATGCGACGCAGTTTGTCGTTTTTCACCTGGTTGAATGGTTTAAAGTGAGTGTAGCTGTTTAAGTTTCATTAGTGAGGTTCTATTTTTATCAGTGATCCCCGTGTTGTATTTGTTGCTATACTTGGATGGGAAACTTCCTGATCGGGGTCGAAATCGGAGAGCAAATATTTTTCCCCAGAAAGTTAGTAGGGGGCATTGGGGATATAGCCTGAAATAATTTCGAAAATTGGGGTCTCAGGTGAACGGGTGGCAGTGGGTCGATCCATTTAATCAGCCCTTCGAGGGGAAAAAAGGTCTCAGGCGCGGGCGAGATTACCGCATGCCTTGAGCCCGTGGGGATTATTCAAGCGGTTTATCGAACACCTAGATCGGTTATTCATCCCGAAAACGATTCGTAGCCATTGGAAATTTAATCACCGTTTTAAAGACCGTGGAGATCGGCCCCGTTGGGGTTGTAGTTTCCCACCAATTCATTCCAACTTTATAAAATATCCTGCGTGACCCTTATCAGCATCATCATCGTCGTCACCCCCACCCCTTCCCCACCTTCCGTCGAAATGCTCTCCATCTTAATTTGCGATCTACCGTGGCGTTCTTTTTTTTCAACCCGGCGAGATCGTTCTCACCGCTTCACCCTCTCCGTCGTTCTCTTTTGTTTCCCCTTCATTTTTAAATTCCTCCGAAGCACCGCCCGGCCCCTTTCAATTCCGCTCACGTCACGGCAGTACGCCTTTCCCCGCGGCGGGCCGGCGGAACTGGGTTCATCCGCCCGATAGTATCTCCACGCCTCTCTTCCCCCTCCCAGTTTCATCCCATCACTCCACCACCCACCCGCGTATTCCATCCCCACACACCCCTCCCCGGTGGGACTCGGTAATGAACGCGAGCGTTGCCTCCTCCTTCCTTTCGTCTCCATTCCTTTTGGGCTCCGCTGCGGTGACGCGGAGGGCGCCGTCGACGGCGGCTTCGCCTTGCGTGGTCGTGCGGCGAGGTGGCGCGCTCGCTCCCCGCAAGCTGGAGGAGGTTTTTTTTCCGCACTGGCGGTGACGTAGTGCCACCTTCGCCTGGGCTTTTATCACCACCTGCCTCCCACGTCCCCTCCCGTTTCGCCCACAACCACAACAATAACAAGAGCGTAAGAGATGTAGGGGTATGGCGGTCGGGAGGGCATCTCTCGCCAAGGCAGGCAACGCTAAGAGAGAGAGAGACTTTGGCGTGTTGCCGGGTCGGGCATCGTCACCCATTCCTTTGTGAGCGAACGGTTCGAAAAGAAAATATTGATCGCGACCGATGGCTTGATTCTTGGATTTCAACATTCTTTACATTTATTGTAAGATTGCAGTTGTAAGATTTCCGTAAAGTATCCGAATAAGAAATATATTAAATATGTATATCATCTTTGATTACAAAAGACGCTCTTTTTTGTGTGACACCATGTACCAATTTTTTGTTGAATTAGGCTGAAAGTATATACAAAAAGCATTCATTTCGCAGGGACGTACTTCCTTCTTTTGTGAAGCACAAATCTTAGGGCTCCTTTATTTTATTTCTTAGTTATAGACTACTCGCTTATGCCTTGCTGCAAGATGTTTTTCTGATTAACGTTCGACACAAAAAGAAAGTTGAAGAAAAGTAATGTTAAGAACTCAACAAACCGAGTATACATTGGTTCTTTTAAGTACCATTTTTCTTTGACTGAAAGCATCAGGTTTTTATAATATTTGTGACAATCTAGTGACGCCTCATACAGTAGATCTGTTATTCTCTAAACATCAATGGAGTCGGAAGTCACCAGTATCTCGTAACATAATTTTTCAAGTCCCATGATAGTGTGCGGTGGTTTATTTACACACGCGGTTAGTCTTAAGAACAAATTGTCTCTTCATTCTAAGCGTGTAACTCAAAAAGTATCATCGCCATGGGAATTGCTCGTGGAATAAAGCTCCAGAACGAACCGTGGGAGGGGAGGAACTGTCACAGCCTAGCTAGCCGGCAGAGAACGTTTTGCCTCATCATTTGGCGAGAACGTCGATTACGTCATTCGAGAACGTTTCATACCATGAAGACCAGAAATCAGTTCCACTCGCAATGAGTGTTTTACACCCGTTACCTAGTTTGAAATGCAATTTTTTTTAGAAAAAGCTTATGCGATACTTTTTGTTTATGGCTGTCGATAGAGGATCTTTCAATCCCGTAAAACCCTCCGGTACGAAGAAATTGATGCGGACGTTTGATTACCCATTCAGTCTATTTAAGGCATCGATCCTGGGAAGTCACAAATAGGAGTAATGAATGATTCATTGTCACGAGCCGAGGTGCAAGATTTGGGTGCTCGGCGCGGATCGAAACCATCCTTTCCTCTCACGCGGCCTCGCTACTTCAGTCCTTCCCGCCCAGCTCCCTCCCGTCTTCCCCTCCTCCCGCTCACCCTATTTAGCCTCCGAAATCTGTGGTTTCATCTCCGGTCTTGACCCTGCGCACGGCAAGTTTCGGCAAGGTGGCGTACAGGACCTCAAGTTTAAGGAGCGAAATTCTCTTTTCCTATCCCCTTTTTCCCTCGGTGACCATTTCGTGCCATTCCGAAGGGTAAATAAAGGACTGGACTCCTCAAGGAGACATTAATCACTTGTCTCCTTCGTATATGGTCATCGCTTGCGATAGCTTCTCGAGAGTGACGTAACGTGGAATTTGCTGCTGAATCGGTGTCGAAAGGTGTTTTTTTTCTTTCTTTTCGCCTTTCTTATGTCATGCGTCAGCGACGAAAGTAGAGGTGAAAGTCAAGTCTTTCTCCGTTCGTGTTGATCCCGTCATTCACTTCGGTAACGCAATTCGTTTTGACTTGTCATTTATTTAGGATGAACGAGGAATGTGCACCTTGCCTTGAGCGTGTAAGAGTAATTTTAGTAGGTTATTGAATGCCTGGGAATGAGTGGTCGGTGACTAATGAATAGCTGCTCGGAATTCCTGACGGATAGTTACGTTGATTTACTCGAATCAGAGTTCTCTCAGCTTTTCCGGTGAAATATTGTTGCGAAACTTTTTGTGAGATACAATCTGTGAATGAGATTAAAATTAGGATGGACAAAAGGAAACTTTTCTCTACTTTTACTATTCTACTTCTCTGTGCGACTGAACTTTTCCTGCTTCCTCAGTTATGCTTAAAAATACCGAATTGGACTGAATGCTTCCTAAAGTATATATGATGAACGTTGACCTTACCCAAAAATAGCTTTGCATATGTCGGTAATCTCTTTTTTTGCAAGTTTCTTTCACCAATTTAACAGCGAGTGCAATATGTGGGAAGGAATATAATAACAATTTGTTAATTCACTTTACGGTAAAATCTAGTGGTTCATAATGCCTGGATACAATTTTTCATCACTTTTATGTTAACCCCTTTAGCTTTACCATGTTTTTACATTTATTGCAAGGATATGTGGAAAATATTTATAATGAGGAGGTTAGTCTAAGTCTGTGTTTCCCAAACTTTTTCGAGCCACTGCCCCCCTTAATTCCGTAAACCTATGCACAAACTCCTCCCGATCGTAACTTCCTTGTTTCTTTTCGCCCACCCTAGACCAAAGCACCGCCCCCAAGGGGGCGGTCTTTGATCTTTTGGTATTTTTAAATGTCACTACTGTTTGTTCAGCAAAGTCATCAATGTTTGCAATGCATTTTCTCCAGCGATGTACTGGGGCCACAAATACATGAAAAACGAGAGATTGCTTTAAAGACGACCAATTAAAGACCACCTTTCAATCAATATTTCGAATGGTTTGTAGGTCTTTTGGGACGAGACATCCGAGATGTCTATAGTGAGTAAATGGCGACCTTCGTGGTGTGACGCCAACTTTTCAGGGTTGTGGAGTCACCTTCCTCGAATTTTTCCCGGTGTTTGTAAACCTCACCATGGTTACGTTATCCATTTTGGGTGCTACGCGGACCGTGTCCTTGTTATTCAAGACGCAACATTCTGTCGTTAACGCCAGACGGCTCGGCGTCGTCCTGTAAAGGTCCATAGCTTCCAGTAAAGGAATAAAAAACTGCCTACATCATCTTGCCCCTGGTGAATAGGTTCTTCTGCCATATCCACTTCCGGTCACCTACATTCAGTGGGTTTAGTAGGATTACCCTGGAGGATAAACTTTTGTGTTAGTTCTTGCTGTCCTTATCAGGTGATCATTACCGCCATCTATTTTAGCAGCATTATGCGTTCTACTATGCAGAATGGTCGTGGTAGGACAGGGTCTGAATTTCATAGAGAATCCGTTTTTCATCTTTAAAAGTGTTAAGATTTCATGCTCACTTATTCCCATTGCCGATCAACTAGAAGGTTGGTATGTTAAGTGAGGGTAGAGCTCACCTATTACTAAGCCCACGGCGTGTGGAAATTCACACATCAGGGTATAGAGGTCCTTCCCTGTGCTCCTTTCCCTGTGACGCCTGTGGTCTCCCACGATGTGGTACCCGAAAAATCACTCAGCTTGGGTTAAGCTGGAGGTCTCCGAAGTCATCACCGGGTATCGAACCCGTGTCCCCCGGTCAGTAGCCAAGCACTCTACCCACTGTACTACCACGACCTCGATTTATGAATATACAATATATATCGTTGTCGGTCGTTCGTTTCCTGTAAACTATAAACTTAATGCCCTTAATCTCGGTTTACGCACTTATTTCCTGGAATCATACAGATTATAAAGTGGATGGAACAAATGGTGAAGAATGTATGTGTAGTCACTATGTGATTTTTATAGAAGCAAACCGCGATGTCGAATGGTTTGATTGTCTAGTGATGGTCATTGATTCGTTTGTACTCTCTGATTCGCGGGCCTTAAATTTCCATATCAAATGCCTTTATGATTACAAGGATATTAGTCCATGATAGAGTTAATCTAACATAGCCGATACAACATAATAAAGTGGTCGACTTAGATAAATAAACTCTGATCGTTGCTGGATCCTTGGACTGTTGAGATTACACTTTCTTCTAGTGTTAATCCGCTTTTGTGCTCAGCCCCCTTTCTGTGTTCGAGATTTACATTTGATATAAAATCTCATTTCGGTTATATATGTGCCTCGCGTCCCCCACTACTTAACGTCACGCAGGAGTGTCCAGCCGCAGTGCGGGGAAAACCACCGACCAGGGCCAGGCGAATTTTTTCTTGACCTTGAAAAAGCGACCAGTTACTCCCTTATCCGTGGAGCACTTGATGCGTATTGCATCCATCCTCATTATTCTGGGTGAAAAGGATAAATGGCCCATTTTACCCAGGTGTTGGTCAGCGGTAAAATAATCTTGCGTAATGTTTCCGAATCCGGTGAAGTCTTGAAAGGATAATAATGGACTTGTTTTTGAGTTTGACCGTGGAAGATTTGAATTCGGGAATAAATTTTGTGCCTCCTCAATGCATCGGTAGTCAAGGAAAACGACTCACTTGGTCAACCACAAACTGGCGTCATGTAATCGGCGGTCTACATGCGGTTTCGAAATATTTTCGTCACGCCATCGCGTGGAACGCCCTTATGGGATGGGTTGGGCGGAGAAAGAAAATCAATACGTCCTCAAGTCAATTTTATCAAAACAAAAGTATTATTAAGAACACATGCATCTTAGTTTGTTAATTTAATTTGAATAGTCGTCAAGATCTGCGGTGCTGGTCATCTTTCACTCCACGGTAGATAGTGAAAAGTGGGGGGATTATTAGGCCCGTAAGTGGACATTTGCTCGTTTTCCAAATGAGGTTAATTTAAGTCTGCGCTTTTTAATGATTCTTCAGGATATCAGTCCTATATAGTCCCCTATTTTATTGGAGATCCAGCCATCACGTTTCCATCGCAATCATGAGTCAGATGTTATAAATCCTCGGCTTTAATTTGTCGCATATTATCATAATTTCTTAGTTTCCAGAGAAAAATGCATATTTATCAAGGTGATTCATTCATTAGCGTGTGCATATGTTGTTCAATTAGCGTTTCGTCCTCTGAAAATAATTTTAAACCCTGCAAGACTATTACTTAGTCATAGTCAGCCTTTCTTCCAACCCCGGAAATAGGAGTTGGTCACAGAGGATTATAAATGAAGATGAGGTGACTCCAGGATCCATTTAGTATGCAATAAGTTGACTCTCGTCGTTTATTGGTACTCTGTGCGTTTCTAAGACCTATTACGAATAGAATACCAGTATTCTAATTCTGGTGGATATTCCCTACTACTACTATTATTCTACTCCTGTAGGATTTGGAACAGAAGACTGCGGCTTGATCCGCAGTCTTGTAGACATGGACAGAGCATAGTTTGACATCAATGAATTTAGCGCTCATTCTGATGGATGGTTTATTTAGTGAAAAACGACAATCTAGCGATCAAAACTGATACAGATGTTTAATCGAATGTATGCAAATTTATCCTGCTCTTTTTTCATTAAGTCGCTCGTTTCTTATGAAATTTAATTTAGCCTCACGTCCCATCCGAAGAGAAAAATTAAGCTTGCTACTTAATATTGAACAAAGCCTATATATTAACTGTAAGGTGATCAGTCTTTTTAAAAATTATCTTAGCCTCTGTAGTTGAGTGAAGGAGTAGGTAATGGAACGTAGTCAACTCTGTGGGAATAGTATCATTCTCGACAGCGAGAAGTACATAATTATATACCTTATTCTTGGGACTGCGGCGTCCCTAAAGTTGAGGAGATTCATATTAAAGATGAAAACGCTTGGTTTTTCCACATGAAAAATATTTTATTACGACCTAGGTTTCGACTTGTTAAGTCATCTTCAGGTGAAAGAAGATGACTTAACAATTAAAATGACCTGAAGATGACTT
>WURS02464358.1:0-13399 GCA_011762765.2 Rhinocypha anisoptera | reverse complement strand
CCGCCATTTGTTTAAACGTATTTACGAAGGAGCCAGTCGAAGCCTTGGATGCAGAAGTAGGTCGAGTCGACCCGGCTCCGCCGTGGCACCATCTGACGATGGTCGCGCCCCCGCGGGGCGAAGGGCCCGACGCCTATTGGGAGAACTGGGCCGCGGAAGGGCCCTGGGAAACCCTGTGGAAATCGAGAATTGCCCAATCATTTAAAAGGACGATTTACACTTGCGGTTACCTTGAGAGAGCAGCCTCTTTACGTGAATTTCTCTCCCAGGCGCCAGCCATTTCCAAAAGATTTACTAGTCCAACGAAAAGAGGAAAAGGGATCCCCATAATATTCGTTCGGAGGTTTGTGCGACCTTCGGTTAGAGATACCAGCTGATTTTCCGGAAAAAAAAGTTATCAAGTAAAGCCAAAGAACTTGGTGAAAAATATGCAGAAATCGTGGGATTAGGAAATCTGGTTAAACGGAACGCAGTGAGCATTTCACTTCAAACAAGGGATTGATGTGGTTTGGAAGACGAGAACGTAGTAGTAGTAGTATTTTTGTTTATAGGGTGCTTCGACGGCTAGGGTCATTTCGCACCTCAGACGAGAACGTGCTGATCTGCTTCTGCTGTCTTTATCTGATATTGAACAAGGCTTATTATCCCTGGGGTTCATTCAGCATTTAATTCCAACCATACGTCAAGAGGTCTCTCGTGTGAATGAGATGTGCTGTGGATTTTGAAGTTATTATGAGAACGACCGGGCTAGCCTGGGTTTAGTACGCTCGCCGGCTATTTTTTTATGGAGTTGGTGCGGAAAATGCATTTACTCACTCCCAGGGCAGGTGTCCCTGTGGAGTGTGGGACTCGGACAAGCCCATACCCATTTAAAACCTCACCACCTGATTGTGCCTATTAATGGGAGGCAGTAACCAACTGCAGGCAAACGTCATACGGCCGCTCCCAAAGATTGCAGGTTCGAGTCTCGCCAAGGGTATGGGTGTTCCGTTTGTTGAAAAGGGTTTTTTTCTATGACTTGAATAGGTGTGAAATGACCATAGCCGTCGAAGTACCCTATAAACAATAATACTATTACCAACGATTCAAAAATGTTCTAGCTGCACGATATTTCGAACGTCCTGCTCCTTTATAGTACATTTCTTTTTTAAACCCGGAAATTTTTTGATGGGGACGATTTAGAAACGCGTGTCAGGCGATGGCGAAAGCGATCGTCAAACGCTTTTATGATTTCACGGATATGGCGCCGCAATCGTGGCCGCGAGTGTTGCAGTACCGAGATCGAGATAAGCTGCGTCTGGATACCGTGTGGGGTGTGAAGGGTTGACGGATGATGTAGGTGGTCGCGATTTATGTATTACGCTCTCTAGATTGCAAAGCCACTGCCACCATGCTGTTATCTTTTCTCCTCGTTAATTATATTTACTTTTAAATTATATCTACAATTATTTACCAAACGAGCTGTTCAGCAGACTGCAACGCAGCGATAAAAAGCAGTCCGATCACGTGATACGATTCACATTAATTTCCTTATATCGATATCATATATAACTGTGTTTTCGGATGGTGAAATTGAGGAAAATATTTTAAAAATCAGTCAGAATTACCTGTTGATAACTAATGTGGAAATTTTTACCATGCACCGAAATGAACACTGTAGTTTTGTCGTGTTGACAGTGAAAAAAACAGGATTCCTGGAGACCAACGTGAGGCAACGTACAGCAAACGCACGTAAATTTCTAAATATTTGCTATTTTCATGAACTTAGGCTAAAATTCGCATATTTTTATATCACATTTTACATTGTTTTATATATATTTATTTATATTAATATTTTATTCATATTTATTTATATATCCAGTTTAAATTCAGTTGCTATTATTGTTTTGTTGTAATTGACACATTCATGTGCAATGTGTATTGTAATGTAATGTATTGAAGTGTAAGTGTGATATGTATTGTAAAATGCCACCGAACCTTTGGTCTACTTGCATTTGTTATTGTAATAGTAATAATTTTGTACAAATGACGTGATAATTTTGCATAAATATTGTACATATATATATTATATATACAATATAGAAATAATATGTAACTAGTTTTCCGAGTTGCATTCCAAAGTAAAAATTACACATATCATTCCTCTAACAGGATCTCTGCTGATCAGCGAAAGTAGCCTGCAATTTGAAACATATGCATAATAAGAGTGGCTTATGCTAGTGCATGACTCAGTTTTCATTTGGGGCTCATTAAAATCTTACCTTAATCTGTAGAATAACTATTTGACCTGAGGAAACTGACTAACACAATAAACGGTAAGCTTGCTTTTCATCAGTATATCCATTCATAATTTTATAAATATGGTCAGTTAGTGACAACTTTGTCTAATTAGTTTATATATATCATCAATTTATTCTTGATTTACTATATGACTTTCAGAGAAATTGAAATTACATGACTTATTCTAACAAGGCTAGTTTACATTCCACTAGTATATCAAAAGGTCAGTGAAAATGCACTTCGGATAAGAAACAGGACCAGTATTTACATTTTTGTTAGTGCTTTATTGCTTTTACAAAATTTTATTTTTTCTTAGTAGCCAAAAGAGTAAATGCGTCTTTATTTAATATAATGACATTTGCTTTCAAACTTCAGAACTTGATAGATGACAGTATTTAAAACTTGCGTAAGAAGACCATATTGTAAAAAATATGAAATGTAATTAGAAGTAGGAGGAGATGACAAATTTTCTTAATTATCCATTCCCCATCAAGAGAAACCCTATTCATTTAATCTACGATTAAATTCTCGAATTAATACCTCCGTAGTTGACATGTAACATGTACATTTGAGACAGGTGTTAACGCCGCATCGTAATTGTTAAACTTTATTAATATTTGTAAAAGTATGAGTATTATATTGAATATTTATTGTGTTTACCCAATCACTCAATAATTTCACCGATAATGCTCAAAAAACAAAGGAAATCATTACAAAATTGTTACATAGGTCTTCTTTAACTAATAGAGGTAGACCTCATGTTCTAGTTTTGCTCAAAGAAGACTCAGATGTAAACAAGAAATCAACATATTATTCATTTGTCTGGAGCATGGAAATACATGAATAAGAAACATTGAGCGCTGGATAACCAGACCAGCAAAGAAGTGGAACCTTCGAAACGTTTTTGGAGGTGAATACTGAAGATCATATTAAGTGAGATAAGAGAACGCATATGGAAAAGAGGAGGATAAGAAATGTAGGAAGCTTTGCGGCAAAGAACTAGGTGAATAGAACCCACCTTGAGGTACAGGGAAATAAAAAGTACAATGGAAAATAAAACCAAAGTGAGAAAAATAATGGAAGATAAAATCGTAGTGAAGTTTATGCGATGCGTAATAATGTAAATATGTGAAGAGGTGTTTAAAAGAGTATTATTGTATTGTGTCAACAGAAATGGTCATTTAGCGACTCCAAAATTGAATAATTGCACAATTGAACGAATACAGCAACCCTGCTTGGGGAGGGACTCGAACTCACAAACTTCGGGTTATTTGACGAGCGTGCAGCCGCTAGGCTAACCCGATAGGTGGGAGTAAAGCAATAAATAGTGAATGGGGGGTAGTAGAGGGCTGCAATCAATCATTGTCCTCGGTTTTGAATGCTGTTGTTTGCCAGACCTGCTAGACCTATCTAATGCGAAAGAAAACCATTACCTCGAATACGAAGCAGTTATTAGTTATCGCATTATGTTACATTATCTTCAAGAAAATACTTGGAATGTATAATGGAAGCGTAGGTTACTTCGGCTTTTAAGTTACCATGACTGCTAAAGTCTTACGGAAACCTAAGCTCATTTCCGGAGAATACAATTATCGACAACACGGCCACGGGCCCGAAAAAGTGTTCCACTCCAAATAATTTGGAGTAAAGCTGGTGAGAGCGTCACCATCCACGCTAACTGGGTCGTCGCGATAATACTTTCTGCTCGAACGTGGCGTGTCTGCTCGGTAGCCCCCCTAAGTGTATCACTGTTTCTTCTCCGAGAAATTCAGAGCGGATGGACCGTTGCTAAAGGCGACCCTCCTCCTACACCGACAGGGGACTTTGTGAACGTCGTCAGCAAACGCAACCGCACGGCAGGAGTATGAGAGGATATAGTCTTCTATTCCTGGCGAGTGCGTGCTTCGGAAGCGTGTGCCAGTTTGGCCAAAATAGCGCGGTGACCACTCCCAAGATAGCCGGTCAATCGCATGCCGGGAGAGGGAGGAAGGAGGCCGGGGAGGACGGGCGGGTGAGTTCGGAGTGGGCGTGTTTGGACCACTTCCCGGAGTTTATTCCGTCGGCGGCCATATTAGCGGCGGATTCGATGCCGCGTCGTGTCACCCCCAACCCATCCCTCGCCCCCTCTCTCTACCCCTACCCCTCCCGCGATCCGCTCGTCGACACGCGTGGGCTCGGGGAATCTCGAAATCCCCGCGGGCCGCTCACGTATCTCTCGGCGACCGCTTCCAACTTGCTGGACCGAGGTTTCTTTTTAATCCGTGGCTCGCCCAAAAAAACTCTCCGCTGTCGAAATCCAGCTGCCTGAAGGATCATTCGGCTCGGCGAGAACTGAGGATTGGAGAAGAATTGGAGGAAAATAGAGGGATTGCTCTTATTTTTGGGTGGATGGTCATTCCGGTTACTGCTTTTTTAAAAAAAATTCCTTCCGATTATGTTCATTGATGTAGATCGGAAGGAAAATATTTGCCGACGGCTATGCGAAACTCCCCACAGTGGACGTGGTTCCGACAGCATCCTTCAAAGTGGGGAGTAATGAGCCTATGCATAAAACCATTTTTCGAACACTTGACTCCTTTTTGGTCTGGTAATCCACTCTTTATCCACCTAATGGATTCGGAAATGAAAATTTTTCTATTCGAGGGAGAGGAGTGCAAACGTTCTGTAATCCAGGTGAGGAGAGACAGTGTGCAGGAACAACTTACCTTACGTGAAATCAGATATTTCCACCTTCTGATGCCTCTCAATCTGAAGATTCCTGTCTAAGAAGAAGGTTGACTGAATTATATCTCGCAGTTTGGATGCGTACCGGCTAATATGATGTTCGCTATTATAATGGACTCGCCAGAGAGTAATATGTATGGGGTGTTCATCGTTGGCAAGGTGATGAATTAGTAATGATTTCATGTAGTGCGTTCTATCGGAATAGAAAAAGATGTTGATGAGGGTGGTGAAAGCTTAATTTTTCCTGAGTTCCATTCTAGGAATCATTGGTTATTACAAATTGTATTATATTTTATATCTGGCGTGTCTGGTGTACCGAATTCTAAAGTTAGTGTGGTTCCCGGGGAATCGGTTGTGTGTTTAGAGTCTCTGTATTAACTCGATATTAATCAGTAATAATATTCAATTTTAGGTGATACGGGGTAAAGTTTTATCTCACCATGTAACCTACATGCGTGAGAAAACGCAGCATGCATACCCATTAGCAATTTGAACCATTAACCCTTGAATTTTCAGGCTGTCCCGAAGCCAATCTGACCGACGTGACCGACCGTGTGAAAATAATTTCAATGACGCCGACTCTGTCGCCGTGATATACATTTATTTAAAATCTATTTTAATATTTCAGCAAGTACGTTGGACTAACTTTTATTTTATTACTGTTAATATCGCTTAAAATTAGAGTGATGTCAATTTATTTGAATTTTCAAATAATCACCATTATACTGACAGCGCAATGTTTGCAACTATTAATATGTTTCATTATTGTTTTATTTATATTCTCCCTCCTTTATTGCTAATCTTTATTGTGGTTTTCTGTTTTTTGTTAGAGTTATTTTATTGGAGAGGAAAATTATGTGAATTTATTTTTTACCCCATTTTCGTACCCATAACTCCTCTCCTGTCCTTGTTAGGACTTAAGTGGCAGAGAAACCTTACTTATTTTTATTTTTACTCAATTAATGAGAGCTGGAGAGTTGTTGTTGCTAAAACTGTAAATAGAAAGAAATGAATTGAATTCGATCGGTAGCTTTATGAACATAGAAATTTAAAGCACCATGACGATGTTTTGGAACAAAAATATATCTGAATTAATTCTCTTTCCCTTTCGAAAGTACCGTAGTATGCAATCTAATTGGCTGTAATCTACTAATTAGGACAAACGTGAGGTGCGATTATGTTGCTCATCTCCTGAGGGACTTGCTGATCACAATTCGTGGGGGAGAGTGGTCTAAGAATAGCACGCCACTGAAAAAAAGTGGACCGAAATAAAATGACGCATTGAAAGAGATAAAAAGCTCGTAAACATGCATCCTATGAGATGCAGTTTTTATGGGGCCAAATACTTCGAAGCGACTCCGTGGCCGTTGACGGTGGGAGATATATTCAACTTTTTTTTCCTTATGAAGGCGATGACCGCGAATGAAGGGAACCTGTTAACTCGGCTGGTGATTGTCGAGGGCTCTCTCGCATCTCTTCTTGCCCCTTCCATTCCTCCGAAAGAATTACTTCCTCTCCGGCGATGGCCCGTCGATCACGTGACCATCTCATGTTTACGCACAGCTCTCTGCCTCCCCAACCCTCCTCCTCTCTCTAATGCGGTCCTTTTATTTCTCTCCCTCCGCCCCACTCACTGTCTCTATCTCTCTCTCTCTCTCTTGCCGTCATCACCGAGAGGAGGCCGAGGGAGGACCTGTCGCCATCGACGCTTTTATCGAATGAAGAGCGAGCGTCCCCAATCAGAGCGTGGGGCCGACTTGATGCACACGGGTCCTCCTCCCTCCCGCCCGCTCCCTCCCCTCAGCGGAGGCCTCTCCTCCGAGAGGCTGCTCTCTCTACGTATGGTCCTCGCCCCTTCCATCTTCGAATGCCGTTCGGTCGTCACTGTTCTTTAAAGAGACCCTCACAAGATCAGTCCGTTTGCCTTTCGCTCGGATAGGCATTCCTCTCGCACAGGAAGAGAGGGGAGGCATCTAATTGGTCCTTGTGCTGTACCTTACTTCGGGGAACTGTGTTAATTGGATTTGCAACTTCGAGAGTTTAAATCGTCGTTGGCTTTATTTTCTACTGTTGAAAAAAACTTAAAATGTTCTAATTTGATTTGTAGATTTACTGGAAAGATCGCGAATTTGTAATACTTTCTAAGCAGAAATTCACCTATCGTAGTTAATTTACGAAGCTTTATTCTTTCTCTGCCGTTTTATTCAGATAATTTTCGGGAACTTTGAGGGACACTCGTTGGAGTACTCTATGAAGAATCTTTGAGGGTAGATGTTCTGAGTAAAAAAGTAAAGTAAGATGAGTAAAAAAGTAAAGTAAAACTTCTTTAATTGGCTATTATGTTCGATTATCTAGGGCAGAAGAAACATTTTTAATTTACTTATAATTACAAAGTATTATATCTCATTTACACGGTAGAATTTTACAACCCGGTCATAAAATTATGTTTCCGAGGTATCTTGCAATGGTGGTGAGAAGGCTGTAATGGTTAAGGATGGTGGTGAGTTGAATGAATTCTCAAAAGTCGCTATTCTATATTGAGTTATTACTAGCTATGAGGAAGGTTATATACCAAAGGAGCTTTAAAGAACATCTTTAGGAACAAGGAGATTTTATATTATACTCAGGTTTGATATTCTAATCACTACTCTCTACATTAATCTAATTTAAATTGACGATTTAAACAATGTTGTAACCTCTTATCAGGACTATTCCAGATGTAATTGGAAGAAGCAATGGAAGAAGAAATTGAAAAGTCATCAGAGAATCATAGTGAATGAAGTATAAATTAATATACTACGGTTCTCTGATGGCTTCGCACTTAGAGCAGATACTGGTGAAATCGTGTAGATAACCGTCACACAATAAAATAAGTGCAAAAGTTACAACGTGAAAAGTAATGAGAAGAATTCTAAAATCCTAGTATGAGTAAACAGAAACTGAGTACAGACGTCACGCCTAAAGGAAAGAAATTATAGTGTGTGTAAGTCTTCACCTACCTCGGAAGCAAGGTATGGATCAGACATATGGACCATTAGAAAAGCAGGTCAGATAGAAACCTTCGAAACATGGTGCTGGAGGAAGATGCTGAAGATCAAGCGGACAGATAAAGTTAGGAACGAGGAAGTGTACAGAAGAACGGAAGAAGATAAATCAGTTTGGAGTACGATAAGAAAAAGAACAAGGTGGATAGGACACACGCTGATACATAATAAATTCGTGGATAATATAATAGAAAGGAAAGCCCCGTGAGGAAAACCGAGGTACCTATTAAAATGGACCTCAGAAAGAACTACCAAGGGATATAAAATTTTCGTTGGGTTGGGAAGGATAGAGAACTACATTCAAATTATCTTCAGTTTGAAAATATTGTGATTATGAGTTTTAACTTTACATGTAAGTTTCTATGAAGTAATATATATTTTTAATTAGAAAATGCGATCCGTGAAGGGACGTGATTATGTTGGTAATCAGCCAACTCATACGATCTTGTACATAAATTCTACCTCAGTTAAGGATAGAATGTTCTTAGATAATTAATTTCCGTTAGATAACTATACATGGTGTAATGGAACATAAATATGTTGATCAACAGTTACTAAAATTTGAAGAAAGTTGATTAAAAAGTCTAAAGGCTCTAACTTGATACCAAACACTAGACTGGGGTGGAGAAAATAGATACTGTTTGAACAATATTTGCAGAACCTTATTGAGATACTAATGTTTATAGGTGAGAGTCAACCATTGATTTACTACAAAGATATACCGATCTTTATCGGCGTCTTTAAATTGAAATGATATTGCACTCTCTCCCATACTAGCATGTGAATAGGATATTTTCCATTAATACTAAAACGTCTGCGAAATGTTATATAGATTGACTCTTGCCAAAAGGTTCAACGAAATATATAATTCTGTTTTCATATAGTTTGCGTGGACTTAAATCAGAGGTTAGGCCCTTCAGTTTATTTTTGGCTTCCTCCAATGCCAGGAAATCGTGAAAAGTTGCTGATACGCTGTGGATTTTCGTTATATCCTGCGCAGATCATAAATTGAATAGGTCAGGCCATTTTCTCAGTGTCTCCGCGGGTCATCAAGGACCGTTTCACAAATAACGTCGTTATAAGAGGGTCGTCGAGCTACTCACGGAAACTAAGTTTGGGTCACCGAGCTATATCGCGAGGGAAATTTGGGTCACAGCCCGAGAAAAGGTTAATAACGGCTGGCGTGCTCTTTCAAGCATTCTTCGAATTATGTGCCTATCCCTCAGTGAGGGTATAACAAAAAAAATAGAAATAATCCCGTATCCCGGGTATTTTTGTGACCTCCACAAACGGTTATATTTTTGCACTGTACACTGTCAAGGTACTTTTAATAAGATTGTTTTCCTGAGTGTCCCTCTCCAGCAAAACTACTATGCGAGAAGCTTATAAGCCATCCTTAGAAAGGTCGTTGTGGATAGGTCGGTTCTGAATTCATCAAAATCTGAAAATAATTCCTTTAAATTCTTATTATAATATCGATATTTGCATTAGTGAAGAGAATATATTCATTATTCCTACCGCGAATCTGAAGATAAATATAAAACCTCGGAAAAAAATGTATAACTGCAAGGCTCTGAAGGAGTCGTTATGAAGCGAAATATAAATGGCATGTATTGTTACGACATAAACAAATCCTTAATGGTGGAGTTTGGTACTAACAATGAGGCATCACCTTCGTGATCACCATCCGTCGATTTTGATTCTCTAACCTTGACACAAAGAAGGAGACAAAGAATAGGTCCGCTAAGCTAATAACATAGGAATGGTATATTAGATCTCTGTGAGTCCAAGCAACTTGGAAAACATGGGAGAATTGAAGCAAGGGAGAGGCTACTTTTTACTGGTAAAACTGAGATAAGTAATGCAGTGATAGTTACAACTATGGTACAGAGTAATGGAAGAAGGGAGAATATTAGGTGCGGTATAGACATTATACTAAACAGAAAATTAGGAATGGGGGTAATAAAGTTACCGTGAGTGAGTGAAAGAAAAAAAAATGGGGGGGATAAAAGAAGACCCCTTTAATTAAGTTTCAATTCACTTAAAAGAGATAATAAAAAGTTATAGGAATAAATGGAGAAAGGGAGAAGTTCAATTGGAGAGTAGAAATGTCTTTGAAGAAGGGCACTTTTTTATCAATGAGGTCATAAATCGGGGTATTAACAACCTAGTGAATGAAAAAAGGGTGCAACGCAGGTTCGTACGGGTTAGGTGTAAGAAATGATTGTGATGAAAAAGAACTAGTTCCGTAGTCTCTCCAGAAGGAGGAACTGACGACCGGGTTAGCTTGGTGGGTAGCGCTATCACCGGCTAACCCGAAGGTCGCGGGTTCGAATCCTGCCCAGGGCATGGATGTTGTGTTGTGTTGTCCAAATGGGTTTCATCTTCGAACTGAAGAGATACAAAATGACCATAGCCGTCGACTCACCCTATAAAACATAAATACTACTACTAGAAGGAGGAACTAAGAACCCAATAGTAGCTACCGTAAAATATGATACTTTGGATATATAAATACCTCAAAATGTACGCACTGAAGAAGCAAGATGGAAGAACAGACTAGATATTTAAATACTTGTTCTTTCTATCAGCAGTTACATTTAAAAAATCGCTTAGGTCATCTAAAAGTTTAATTGAGAAAACCTATCCAGCAGTTCTGTTGCAAAAAACTAACAGCAACCCGCAGGTAAAAAATAGGTGTTTTAATTCCAACGTCCATTGCCATACTTGTTACTGCGGAATGAGGAGTTTGTGCAGGAAAATGATCGCCGTTGCCGTCTTCCTTGCCATATTTAGGCAAGTCTGCCTGTACCGCTTCACCATCTAGGCAAATAATTCCAATCCGCATTTGGGCAATAGAAAAATAATAATGCAATGCCTTTATTGGGGGAGATCGAGATAAGATTAGTCCCTTCTTTCACCTATTCATTAATATTGTGCTAGTAAGGAAATATTATGACAAAATTATTCAAACCTGTCCAAGCGAGAAAACATGGGAATATTTTTCAAGAGTCGGAATTAGGTTAGTACTCTACGAGCAGTGTTATTCATTTTCCACGCCTGATGATGCTGTGTTACAGCGAAACCTGGTCGTGTTAATAAAGTTAGTATTTTTTATGTGGAATTGCTTTGTCTTTCTATGCCTCCATCGTGAGAGAACTCCACCAAGTAAAGCCTGAAACCGTCTCTTATTCCACGGCGAAAATAATGGGAAACTATGTTTAATCATTTGAGCACCCAACGGCAAAATGAGAGAAATCTGAAACGAAAAAAAACATTTCCAAAACATTACTTCATTATGCCCAATATATCATCTTGGAGGTTTTCATTCATTCCATTTTCCTGGAGGTTTTTCATACATTCTATGCATCATGGAGGTTTCATAATACATCATCATACATTCCATTTTCCTCAATGAAGGTTTTTCTTTTGTCCAGGACAAATCATCTTCGTATTTTGAGAAAATAAAATCATACCCCATGGAGCATGTATTCCAAATGGAGTAGATGCATCTTCATCTATACGCCTGTTGGTAGTCACCGAACTGACGTGAAAATGAAGGAAGGTAGACCTTGCTTCAGTAGTCAACGGATGGCAGGTACTTGGGTGGATATAGCAATGATATGACGTCCAGAGACAAATGGGAGAGGAATGAGGCGTAACAGGATTAGTCGAAATGAGTCGGGTATAAAATAAGTGAAATATCATGGGCGCAAATAATGTTGGTAGAAGTTCGTGCTCATTCATTCATGCTGGGTAACTCGATGAGGCATGCAGAAATCTTTTTACATACCTCTGCTAAGTCATTTTTTTATTACGGGTTGATTCCACAAGAAAAGGTACAAAAAGGTACGAAAACACATTCCAAGTTTTCTAAAGGAGGAACTCAAAGATTCTATTCCTAATTAAAATTTGTGATTTTTTTAAGGAGTGTCTTTTCCATTCATTATGAGGATCAGTAGGGTCAGTAACAATTCGTTTCCTAAGTTAACTTTTTAAAGTCTTCATTACGTTTCTATAAAATAATGCCTTTCTACGCACCACTCCTGAATATAAAAAAGTAAACCGTTTTGATAACTTTTATTCAGTTTGATGAGAATGATGTCGTGGATTGTATTACTGCTAGTACTTCTTATGCTATGTCAATTGTCTTGTTTGCGATAGGGCATGGATCTCCATACTATTTTAGAGGTTTTTACTTAAAACGTCCGTACATATACTTGAGAATATATTTCTGCTGATTTTAGAATAAAGAGAAGGAATACTGGTACTGCTGCTTCCTTTTGTGTTTTTGGTTAACATAATCCTAATACCCTGCGTATGGGAATAAAATACTGCCCCATTCTTTATTTCACAGTGAGAAATTATTTCCACAAACCCGTTTGATACACGCTCTTGAGGTAAGTGGAAAGTTAGAATTGGTCTAATAAGATAGATTAGCAACTTTAAGTTTTGAGTTTATATTTGTCCATAAACAATTTTCCACTCATCGATATGCCCTAAGTTGCTCTTTTGAAAAGTTCCATTTCCCGTCGCTCTTTTTGGTGCTATTCTTAAACTTGAAGAAGAAAGTCTTTACAATATAAATCCCTGATTACTGATTACATTGGTCAATTTTATTATGTTTGCACATACATTTTCTGGTAAAATTGAAAACGCCGGCCGGGTTAGCAGAGTGAGCAGCGCGCTCGCCGGCTAACCCAAAGGTCGCAGGTTCGAATCTCGCCCAGGGCACGAATTTCTCAAACTAATTTTCCAGACTGGTTGGCTTCAGCTAGGGTATGAGGCCTTAAAATAAAACAAAAACTACTTAACATAGTGGTCCCAGATTAAACTGGGAAAAGCTTTTAACGAAAAAAGAATTTTTTGCATGAAAACGTGATACGATAGAACGTATGAATTTTATTATTAAGGATTATTAGAGAGGAATGTGTTTTAGAGTCATTTCGGAAAATAGATCGCAAGTGGAGTCTCTTATCTCATCCGTAGGTAACACAATCGACATGTATTAGACACAATATTTAATTTAAAATGCACCTAGCCAAACAAACACGAAAACATGACATTTTTATCGCCATCATGGGTATTTTCCGGCGTCTCTGAGAATTAGCTCTCAGCGCCTACCTATATCTAAATTGGAACGTCACAACTTCATCAATTCAACCCACATTTTGTCCAAACTGTCGACATTGACATCTCTTTCATCCATCTTGCGGACAAAACTTCTTCCACTCCCACGTTTCGTTCACTCCGACAAAACCCCCTTTCTTCCACCCACGTCTCACCTGACTCTATAACGTTACGACGATTCCTAACATTTTCAAAATCTTTAATGAAGTGGAGTATCATTC
>WURS02464348.1:0-13401 GCA_011762765.2 Rhinocypha anisoptera | reverse complement strand
TAGCAACTGTATCTTTAAATAAAATACAATAAAATTAAATTACGAAGGTAACGAGCCTTGAAATTATAGGTATTATCAAGGTTTTTCAAGCAAATTTCGTAAGGTAATGACAAATGACTGGTTTTCTACTTACGAGTTCCCATTTGCTCTTGAAAATCAAGTATACTCCTCCTCTCTCTCTCGTTCTCCCGCCCGCCCCCCCCCCCCCCCCCCCCCCCCCCCCCCTCTCTTTGCCTCTCACTCCGCCGCCCATTCTGCATTGTCGAATGCTTGCGTGGTGGCATCACCGCTCGGGCGTCAACCTTGGTGCCTACCGAACGTGCACCGTCCGTCAGGGGTGCGGCTGGAGCGGAGGCCTGTTTGTCATAGGGGGTCACCAACGGTCATCCTTTGAAATCATCGCTTTGTTATGTTTTGGGAGTTGCTCTTCCTCACGTCTCTCCGAGCTATGGAACGAAACTATGCAATTTCGCTTGATCTATTTCTCTGCCCAGCAACAAATGATACGTGTAGGTTTTCTGATATTTGAGTGTGAAAAGTTTCCCTAATACCCATGCCGTTAGGGCAGTAGTTTTATTCTTCGGAATGAGTCATCCATAGTGACATTTCTTTAACTATTCGTGATTACTTAACGTCGACCATTCGATAACGCTTTTTTAAAGTTAAATTTTTATGCTCCATGGTTAGGAGTGTTTCGGCGATTTGTGTCACACTCTGCATCCCACCTGCACACATTTGAAATAAGAAAACTAAATGTGATATATGTAATAATCATCTAAAAATTAAACTTCCATCTGTAACCTCTTAGTATCTCACTACTTCATCGCTTTCATTTCCTAGCCAACGTCGGGAGATCCGTGATCAAATCAATGATAAGAAAAACGTACACTTAGGCCAAAAATGTTTAAACTCTGTTGATTATAAGGCGATTCAGGGTTAGGGATTATGGTCACCGTCCAAACAGCGATCATATCAGAAGCTAAGGTCATCACATATCAGAAGTTAAGTTACGAGGGCCGTGTGTTTTCTAGGGTAACTACGCGCTACAATATTAATAAATATCGACAATAATAATCTGCTTTAAACCTTCGACATCGACTAAGATTACATAAAGAGAGAACAGATATTTTAATCCAGGGTTTCCCAAACTTTTTCGAGCCACTGCCCCCCTTAATTCCGTAAACCTATGCACAAACGCCCCCCGATCGTAACTTCCTTTGTTTCTTTTCGCCCACCGACCAAAGCACCGCCCCCACGGGGGGTAACGTCCACTTTGGGAACCACTGGTATAAACCTTAGTGGACCTTAGAGGTATGAACCTTTGCACCTTAATGGGCATGACATTTAATAATAATGTTCTATAAATTACATCTAGAAGCATTATCTTGGACTCCTCGCTGAACGACCAAAGTTGCGAAAATGCAGTAAAGCTTTTCGTAAAAATGATAACTTGCATGTTTTTATTATTCAGGATATTTAAAAAATAACCGCATATTTTCGTGTACAATAATTTCATGCATATTTTGGCGTCAGGTATATCGTCTACACACTGTCTTTTTTCCTACTTTTCTCATTTTGACCTTTGAATTATATTGCCTCTATTTTCATCAGCTTACGACATTTATAAGCAGCTTTCATTCCCATATTTCGTAATCTGAAATCAAGATATTAAATTATGTATTCGTTTTCAGCAGTTATTAGTATTTAGGTATTACTATACGGCTACTTTGTCATATTATTTTACCTTAAAAATCAAACTCTACAACAGTATATTGGGAGTATTTTTTAGCTCATTTGGTACTCATGAATTTTTTGTAGTCTATCCAAATATCTAAATTCATTCTCGAGTTTACTAGCGGGAGGGCAAAAGGCGGTAGCAGAATTTGGTGGGAGGATGAACAGGCTGCGTCGACTGGATGGGATGAAAAGGTTTGGGATCGGGAGGAGGCAGGTTCCTGAAGGGTCTTATGGGAGAGGTAGGAACGAAGAACCCTTGATTACCACTTCAATACCCCGTGAGATATCGTTTATCCTTCCTTCCCTCATTGTACCCCACACCCTATCATTTTATCTCCATTATTCATCCGAAGAGATTCGTCCCTTTGCTTGCAAACTTGTACGTAGTGGATAGCGATATGTTCCTGGTTACTTACGTAGCGTCATTGTGACTGAGCTCTAGTAATTATAAATTATCAATCAATAGAAATAAGTTCACTGTGGAGGCCGTAACTTGGTGGAAATCCATGATAGAATGATGGTTTTTTTAAAATAACTCTTATATTTCCACAAAAGAATTCTTATATTTCCTTATATTTCGGTAGAAGTTTCTTGCTTGGTGAATGGTTTTGAATGTCTGCACGTGAGTATGCATTTTTTTGTGCAATCGCCCCAAGCCATACACCCTCGGAGGCGACTTGCGAGGTATTTCATTGGTGTAAGATGGTCGGCACATGGCTTCCCCTGCGGTTTAATGATTCCCGATCGGATTTCGGGCAGCGCCAATTTAGCACCGTCACGCGGCTCCCTCCACAATGCGAATGTCCTTTGCAGACAATCTTTTCAACCCGTCCTCCTCTTCCATTTTCCTTCTTCTTCTCAACCAAGACGCTCGACACTATGCTGCACTTAACAGTCCGGCACAACACTATGCTGGACTTTATTAACGAAGATACTGACATCTTACTTGCTACGGTTTTTATACAGCCTACATTATACTCGTTCCAATTCTCCCCCGAGGACCTCTCTCCGGGAGAATTAAGCTTGATTCATGAGAAAAAACGCAATTTTGGAAGAGTGTGAAACCTTTAGGAAGCACTAGTGAAATCGAATGAACAGAGTTACACTTCGGTGTTTACGGAAAAGCAGTTTGGCAGTAAGAAAACCACGATGATACTTCTCCAAATGTAAGATTTTTTTTAGTACATTAAACTGGCTTAATGTTCACCGCTTCTATTCACATACATCCATATTAAACAATTCAAGATGATCGTGCTTTTCCACGGAATATACATATTCTGTGGAAAAATAGGACATCCTCGAATTGTTAAACATGAATATACATAACTTCCACGAAGTGAAGCCTGATGTTGTGAAGTTGATCTGTTCACAAATTCGATTTGCTCTAGTGCGAAGTATGTCTTATAATATGATTTCACTCGGCAGTTTCGTGAACGTGAAGGTAAAATCGCAGTCGTGTTTTTAAATTCAGCGCTAATTTAGCGAACGTCACACAATTTCAGCCAAGTGAGGGAGGGCACAGTTGTCTCATGCGTTCATTTTTGGAAAATCCCCCTCCACCAGCATGAATGTATGCAAGTGTCCACCTCATTATAACCCGAGGGGTATTCTTCTGGGACAACGTGGGGAGACGGGATCATTACTCCGCCACCACTCTGACCTCGCCTACCCATGAAATTTGTCGCCGTCGCTGGGATTAATAGACGAGATCTCTAATCTCATCACCTGACAAAACAACCTTAGGGTTGATTTATGTGGTTTTGGTCACAAATACTACAAGCAATTGTATGTAATATTCCCACTACACAAATCGTCTCTCTTCCTTCACGGATAAAAATGCACCACCTTCGTCAGGTAATCCACCAATTGACAGTAGGGAGAAAGAAATGGAACCGTCTTGAGTGATATCCTAAGGCTATGGATTATTTTTAATGTCATTCAATGTTATGCATAGTCTTCTTCGGCCGACGAAGGCAGCCTTCGTCCGAAATGTCTATTTTAAGAGTGCCTGTATTTTCATTGTTTTTATGCTGTCCATACATACCATACACATTCCTTTCCTGAATTTTCAGCAGTGAATATTATTGTATTACTTATCTTGCATTAAGTAGACGCCCTCTACTGAAAAAGACGGTCGTGCTACCAAATATTTCGAGGAGGTAATGTCAATGAGGAGTTCACTCCATCGGATTCGACATTAAATTCACTCTGGAGAGGGTGGAATCGTGCGTGTGATCTTTTGATTTTCCCTTTTTATGTTTACGAATACGGGTGACATTTTCGATTATCATATTTTTTCACGAATCGACAAGTTTTTCATTCGCATCTTGTAAGGCTCGCACTTTAAATATTTCGCCGCACGATACCAAAACTGACGGAAACAAACAAAAAAATAAGGCAGGATATGAATAACAGCAAATAACGTTTCTCTTTAACTTTTCCATTGAAATATACGTTTGGTGCACTGCGCGAAAGGATTAGCGAATACACCAGGTTTTGCAATTTGCAAATGAGGAGCAATATAAGAACACACAGAAATAATGAATAACATGTTGATTCATGTATTTTATATGCATAAATAAATATTATACTCACTCAATAAATATTAAACTCCCAAAGGTGACTAGTTTACGGATCAAATGCCTTCAATATGAAGAACAACGTGCATAAATTATATTATTTAAAATGCACACATGATTTCAATTAAAAATAACCAAGGAAGCCATATTTAGTATAGCATTGTAAATTCAGTTTATCGTAAGTATGGATCCGAGTAAAGTAGTAATTACGTTCCGTGTTTTGGAATGAACTTCCGTTTTGGACACAAGTTTGGACGGAATCATCAAAATACAAACAAGAAGTCAAGATGAAAAGAAATTAACAGAAATTGATCGCCTTTTTCGTGATTAATCCCATAAAATTTTAACGAGTGAGGTACGCATTTTTCTAAAGGGAAAAACAAAACACTTCCTAAGAAGTTCTGTGGCTGGTTCTTCCTACAGACTTAACAATCATTATCAATCATCGAGCTACAGACTTATTATTCCGTATGAGTGAACTTTCCGCGGGTCCTCCAAAGTGTGGGTATCTCCTCCTTGTAGACGAAGCGACGTTTCGATTCCCGACTCGGTCATTGTCAAGAATCCTGAAGCCCTGAGGGCAATGACCGATTTGGGAATCTGAAACGTCGTCCGCAATGGAGGACACTCTTTGGAGGACTCGCGAAGAGTTCACTCAACAGATGCGCCGGGAAAGTGCCAGATTAAGCTTCCATACATCAGCGAGCAATTTTATAAGAGCAGTACACTCTTCCGAATACAAATATTATAACAAGCAGGAACTTGACTCTATACGGCATGAACTGCTACACCAAAAAGTTCAATAAATGTAATACTTCCTTTAAAATTTTCCAAAGCATACCAAGAAGAAAGTGCACTTCAAGGGCTCCCGGAAAGGAAAAAAAAAAAAAAAAACGAATGCCATTCACACCGGTCATCTAGCCTCGAGTAGGGAATGTACAAAGAGTGGTGTATTTCTTCGTAAGAATGTGTGAGCTTCGAATACATATCGGGAGTAAGATGACCATAGTCCCGATTGTATGGAATATATCAAAGTCATCGGCCGCATCACGCGTTACAGTCGCCTGTGACTCCCGACGGTGCTATCATGTCACCACGTCATCCAAATTATGCCCCAGAAGTAGCAGATCGTTAACAACCCGTTAGTCTGCTCAAGACGGAAAGACCCCGAGAAAACTGCTCCGTCTCTGAGCACCGTATCTGCAGGCCGCGGCATTCGCCTGAAACGAGAAGGGATGTCCCGGACTGCTGCGATTCATGCCCGAGCAAACCGCTCCCGCCCCGCTGCCTTGATTATCCAATACCATTTCGTATCCTTCCATACCTTGTGAACAGCCTACTGGTGTCCGAATGAACTTGAAGGGACGAAATATTCAAAAGGATATCCCTTGACGAAACAATCATCTCCACGGTATACTATATCGCTACTAATTCCCATCAACGTTGGCGTCGGGATATTACCACTGACTCATCACAGACCTCAGAATAGACATGGGGCCGCAAACGCTTTCCCCGAGGAAAGGATCAACCATCGGCGTAACCGCAAACCCGGGGAAAGAAGGAGGGTTCGAAATTGCAGCTTGACCACATGACATCACTATCGCGTATAGCGTAACAGTTTTTCGATACCTGCATAACTGATGCAAGTCAAATAACAGAGGTAATTCGAGATAATGATTACTGGTAGTTGTTTCCACCCCTTCTGTTTACGCAGAAGAATCACAAAGCTTATGAAATCGATATTTATTCGACACTGACTCCAGCTATCTCTGAAGAGCAATTTCAAAAGTCCCGCTTCCCTAACAGAGGTTTTTGAATAGGCTTTCATTAGAAATATGAAATAAGATATTCATGAGAAAAAAGGTAACTTATTACGTTGAGTTATTTATTTCAATTCAAATATAGATGCACAGAACATGAATGCCGAAGGAAATTATGGAAGAACTCTTTGGCCTCGCCCGAGTCACTACCAGCGCAGGAAGCAATCCGCTTGCAGACAATCAATGGGCGGCCATATGGGTATACTTTTATGGGTATATGTACTACCCATAAAGGTTCATGGATCTCGCATGACGAATGGTAGACTATATCATCCTAGTTTCTCTAAAATGTTCAAATACAAACCACGGTGTCTAATAGATTTTCTTAATAAAAGTTTAAAAATTAACTTAACCTGTATGGTACCTAGAGGAATTTTAGAGGATAGGGAAATTCATCAATTTTAACATCACCTCCTTTCCCGCTGGGCTTTTCCATCAAGTTCTGGTATTTATGATATCTAATCGCTCATGTTTTACCCGAGTAACTCAAAAAATTGAAGCCGGGACCTTCTTTCAGCAGCGGAATGTTTAATCCTAAAAGACTACGTACTAGGTACACTTAAGGTGCTAGAATAAGATCATCGAAACGAAATTTCCCCATGCTCACTTTCAACAATAAGAGAAAAATTGATATTTGGAACAGATCCACAGGAGGCAGGCAAAAGTGGAGCGATTTCAACGTCTTCTGTGCACAAAATCAATACGAGAGAGAGAGAGAGAGCCCCTTGACCATTTCCGACCAAGTGTGCGACGCCTAGGAAAGCTTGTACCCGAAAATGCAGTCTACTCAGATTATGCCTTACGCGACCCGGAAGTGATCCATTAAATGAAAATCTTTGAGAAGGGTGAAATAGGGGACCTTATTAATAGTCGCCTCACATTTCTGATCGTCTCTCATGCGTCAAAAAATGTCATTCGTGTGCGACTTGTGACGTGATGAAAACTACTTAGGTTTCCTGGGACTGGGAGATGAATTGTAACACGAACCTAAGACGCACTAGGTTAGGAAAATCGGTGGTGAGATTAAGAAATTGCAACGATAAATAATTGATTCCTGCCAAAAGCGAATTATGACGTAGAGCCTGGGTAAGGGTGTTTCCTGGTTTATTTCTAAAATAGCGCTTCAAACTATAGGTATGATGGCAATAATATATGCTGGAGAAACCATATCCAAGCTGCCACGTTATTCAGAACAAAACCCTTTATCAAGAAAATAAAATCCGGAGTAATGAGTGTTGCCGCGAGGGAAATGAGCATTATTAATTGCTCTTTGAAGTTATTTACTTTAATGGTTTTATTGATCTTTCGGAGTTAATGTAGTACAAGTCACTAAGTAGCAACTCATTGACCGGAGTGTAAAAATAATTGAAATATAAAACATTTGAGTCAATGAAAAACATTATCCACGGACCCGCATCAGAATGGTTTTCTTTTCGTGGTGCGAGCTAATGCTAGCTATTTCAATCTCCAGCGCCAGAAATTTGTCCCCGTGTGGCCGGGGGCTATAGGCTAGCACGCAACCCGTTAGAGTCGTTCTCGGTAAGGTCAGAGTGTGGGAAGAGAAATCTTCGGTGAGGTGGGGATGGAGAGAGGATCGGGAGGGGAGGGGAGATCAAAGCGCCATGACGTATTCCGTGCGTCACGCCCCGTCTCTCCTCGTCCTTTTCCAAATCACCGAGTAAACTTGATACAAAGAGATTTTAAGAGCGGGCGCATATCCCATTCCAGTTGGTGCATAAACCCAAAGCATCAGGAAAGAATGCCCACCGTTGTTCCAAACGATACGCCGCAGGAATGAGTGATTGCTTTTCTTGGTAGTGGTATCCGCCGAATATCCACCTATTCCTAAACGATTTCATAGCAAAAACAAAATAGCAGATTTTTTTAAAAATTTGAAATGTGTCTATTTTAATACTTATTATCAGTCGTAGTTACACTCTCAGATAATCGTGGTATATCCATCAGAGCGAAAAACGTGGTATAATTCATATGAAGCGTTAGTAAACATTAAGAGACCTAAAAAATTCACGATATTCCAGAAGCAAACAGAAATGGCCAATGTTGAGCTGAGATACAAAGTAAAGATAGGAGCTAAATTGTTTCTTGCCACTGTCTTTATATCGCGGATTAATATTGATCAAATTATTTCTGCACTGTACTGAGAAAATAACAATTTCACGTTCCTTTAAAAATCTTGGAAATATCTATCGTTAATATTTGACACGAAAAAATTATAGGAACAATCTGGGAGGATTGTTATACCACAAAAGATCCCACCACTCTGTGTGATAAGGAATGAACAAATATTACAAACAAATATATTCATTCCAGAATTAAAGGACCGAAAATGATGCCGCTGGGAAACTTGCAGATTAACGTAGTGGAATGACGCCCATCATACGAAGCATATGTAACCCACACACTGCAATTCCAACACTCAGTGCCTTAATTATTTAGTGAGTTTCAATTATATTTTTCGGGTTAGCGGCACGGGGAAACAGCACAAACACGCTTTCTGCACACACGTCATTCAGCTTCAAAAACATTAGAACCGACCCGAAAACACAGCATTCTCCTACGGGAGGATTCTTCGAAGAAAAAAAGACGATTCGAAAACAGGGATTTATCTTGACAACCCGAAATCCGTCCACTGACACCTGACCGATGACCGAGGAATGACCTCTCGCTGAGCGAACGCAGAAGTTGAAAGGGGTCTCTTTTTGAACAAACTTAGTACAGGCACAGCCGGCGTGACTCAGCCGGGGGAATCTGCCGCAAGAACAGCCGCTCGCAACTCGGAACGGATGTTTTGCCGCCACAAACATACGGAAACTTGGCAGAAGCGATGTGACCTTCACCCTCCGAGATAAGGAAGCATCCATCGAAACTGTAGTTGGAAATTCTAATAAACAAATGTCATAATCCACGACTGACGGTCTTGTCGTCGTTCGCCACTCGGAAGAAAAATGGATAACGGACTGAAAGCACTGTTTCACCAATTATACGATAATTTCGTACAACACAGCTATCTGTTCGCCGAGTTTATACTACTTTCAGTTCATGCACTGCTCATGAGCGGCCTTCAGCGGAAGAATTTTTTTTTGGCAAATCCGGCAAGACCGGCAGTTGATCGTGTTCAACCAGGACCAAGGTCAAAGGTGCCGTCTACCCTCATCTTATATCCTATGTGGAATAAAAAAGACCAAGACGAGAAGAGTGTTATAAATAGAATGCATATACAATAGATGAAACTTAAAACTGAATGACTCTTTTTAAATAATAGCTAAACTTTTCTCTCCGTGAAATAACAAAGTATTTTATATTAATAGCCAGTTCTACCATTGTACGTAGCAACTGTATCTTTAAATAAAATACAATAAAAATAAATTACGAAGGTAACGAGCCTTGAAATTATAAGTATTATCAAGGTTTTTCAAGCAAATCTCGTAAGGTAATGACAAATGACTGGTTTTCTACTTACGAGTTCCCATTTTCTCTTGAAAATCAAATATACTCCTCCTCTCTCTCTTGTTCTCCCCCCCGCTTGGATTACGCCCCTAGATCTTCTCGTACATAAGGGTGCTACTAAGCGCTCGCATTTCTATTTCAGATCCCGGTTAACATGAAATTTAACTCAAAATCGTGAATGAAGTCATAGTTGAAACAATTAAAATTTTTCATCGTTAATCGTGGAGCAAAGTCATTTTTCCATTCAGCGCTGAAAAGATGCAGTTCGTAAACCTTTCTCTTCCTCCATGAAGAAACTTCCCTTCCCTAGCCAATTTCTCTCCTGGCCACAAGATATTCTATCCATTATCTTCTCTTGAGTAGTGTTTTGTGCATGAGATTATTTTATTTATTTTTGCAAGTTGAGCACAATCAAATGGTGAAATGTCCGCCGATGAAAAGTCCAGGCAAAATACTTGTAAACCGTTGCCTCTATTAAGATGTGAGATGGTACGGAAAGTTAAAAGAAAAATCAATAGTCGAAGCCCATTGCCCTAATAATACGGTCAACTGTGAATCACCTCCTCGGACCCGCCCATTTCATAGCTTATCGATAAATTTTCCAAAACATTGAAAATACTTGGCCAATATCTTTCGATCACATGGAATTTGGCTCCACTTGGTAAAGCTTGAAAATATTTTTCACGCCGCGATCCAGTCAAATTTGAAAACGGAATCTTTTTCGATATCAAATTTTACTTGAGATCGAACTGGAGAAGATTCGACAACTCACCAGGTGATCCCAAATCATATTGTTTAAACATTACATTAATCTTAGTACTTTTACTATAAAACATTGAGTAAATTAAAGAAATCCATAACCTCTGAAAGTATATTACCAAACCGCAATATGACCGCAAAACAAGTAGATCCGCCGAAGATGACCAAACGAAGGTTCAACTTTACTAATGCGAATTCCCGCCAATAAGGAATTATCAAGATATAGAAAGATTGTGTCAAATATTATACTATAACGCATTTTTAAATACTCCATTGGGAAGTAGTTTAATGATTAATTACTAAAAATTTAAAAATTGTCATATTGAACAACAATATGGGATGAAAATGACTAATCTCGTCTCCATTTTTACTGATAAATTATCACTATCATCGAACAATATGAAATTATGATTTTATGCCAAGTTCCGTGTAGCGTGTTTTTATTCTCCGGACTGATACATTACTTTTCCAATTGCACCGTACCACCTTGCTATTTTTTATATACTATTTCTCAAATGTAGAGAATTGCATAGTAAACCATGGCAGCAACACTCATATTCTATTAATTGGATGCTGACGGACAATTGTTTCGAGGTATCTGAACATTTTCCATTAGACAAAAACTATAATATTTCTGGTGGACACCTCGTTAAAATAAAAGTGTCTCAAACGAGACGAAAAAAGATTTTTTTTACGAAAATAAGGTTAAAGAAAATGGTTGGCACTTGAAACGGATCTCAGTGACAACTTCATTTTTACGGCATTACCTTTCCCACACTCTCGAAAGAAGATCAGCTTCGAAAGACATTTGTCTACATTTTGTATATCGATTACCTAAGTTGAATAGCCGTAAAACTCTGGTAAAATTCTGTTTCCTCGGACAACCACGTTCCCATTCTAATCGGCTGTCCGACTTTGACGTCCTGAGATTCGTTAGGGTGGCTTTACCTGTCTCCGCCGCGTCTAGATACAGGAAAACACTCGCGATTCGCGCCGGCTTGCAGGAAGGCGAGAGCTTCCGGAAATAATTTTCCCATCGTCTTCCTCAAGGCGTACGCGGGGAAATTCTAAGGTTTCATTCCTCCATGAAGAAGGAAAATTAATACAAATCCATAAGAGAAGATATTTTTCCCCTTTTCTGAAAAGTATCGCAAGGTTTCAATGGCTTCGTCCTAACTAGATCGATTGAAACGAAGTTCAAAGAATGATCAGTGCGTAAATGCGTAAATAATTCCATCGCTTCCCGGGACCACGGGATGCGTGCGCGACGAAATGAAGGTGCACAGCTGTTCGCAATGACCAGACACGCATCAATCTTATGACGGAATCGGACTTTGATAGAAAAATCTTCAGCACTCGTTCCACTCATTCATCGTCATAAGAGGCACATTCAATCGCTAGTGGCTTGGCTCTCGTCAGCGAAGAAATCGAGAGCTCTTGCAAACACATCCAACGGTAGTACAATTGAACTGTCCGTTTAAGCAATGATCCGTTTCAGAAAATAATCCTGATGAATTAAAGTATCTGCGTCTTGCGGGGCGTGGGTTCAGTGAATGTTTCTTTCAATATTGTCAAGCTTGATTCCACGGAAGGTCGATCATTTCGCTCTTTTATTTTGGAAAAGTTCTTTCTATTATGAATCGGCACATATCCTTGGGGGAGCATGTAGTACATCATTGTCTGGAGAGGGATTTCGAAGGGCGTATTTCTCGCAAGTGGCTTGGTGCGTTTCAGGATATCTGAGAGACTGCTGAGGGGCGTTTGTACACATACATATATATATATATATAATAGCATCACTAAAAATATATATAAAATATTTTAAATTTTTTGTTGCTGTTGTTTGGCCATGGGTTTCGATTTGAACAAGGACATAATCAGGTCTTTTTGTATTATAATCAATTCTGGAATCGTTCCACAAAGTGAAACCTGAATTCGTATGAAACGGGAAGGATTCACGCCGAGAAATCAAATTCAGAGTCGATCAAAATCAATGAATCAACTATAATATTTAAATCCTAGTCGGGGCAATTTTTATTTCTGGAATATATAATGACTAAAGCTGGATTTTAATTGGAAGAAGAGACACTCATGGCAGCCATGGCCGATTGTCAAGAAATTTGGGAGATATAGACAAGGATCGGAAGAACTGAGAAAGCACAAGGGAGATGGCAAATGGAATGCCAGGAAAAATTATTTAAAGAGATAGTAAAAGCGATTCCAAGAAATAGAATAGGATAAGAATATATATTATATTGAACAAGAGAGGAAATCAGAAGCGATGTTTAGAATACGTGGAGGAACAACGGTAAGGAGACATTAGCAGAAGAGGAAGGAAAGAAATTTCATGGAGGAGGTGAGAGTTCAAATTTAGTAACGGGGGAGGAAAATGTTATAACGTAGATATTGAGGAAGCATCTGAGATAGCACCACATGTCCAAATTGGTGAAATCATGCATAACATCGAAGATAACTTCAGAAATTATCTTATTCGAAATCTGAAGGTGACTCAAATCAGGTATAAACACACTTTTGCTCACCTTTCGTTAATTGGTCAACAATGTTTTTCCTCCTTAGCTTTTCCCCTTAATTCTGGGGTCACTTTGTTATTTGGTTTCGGCAGATGTATGTGTTTACGGCCGCATGCCAGCCTTGCTGACGCCAGCCAACCAGGACAATTAGTTTTAGATAAACAGGACACCCATGCCCTGGTCGGGAATCGAACCTTTGGATGAGCGCGTTACCCATGCATCTGGCTGGCAAATGGTCCATGAATATTCCTTATGTGAGTATAAATATTCTTTATAAATACAATTAATGATTAGTCACATTAATAATCCACATCCAGCAATATCCCATTTTGACGGTATTAAAATTGTCGTTAAAGTAAAAATTCGCTCCTTACGACACAGTCTCAGACAGAATTTTGCGGAAGTCCATCATACTGGGGGTATAAGAACCACTTCGTCGTGAATACAATTACTTGAAAGTGGAGTCTTTCGCTGGACTAGGTATCATTTCTGCGTCAAGACGTGGGA
>WURS02464338.1:0-13401 GCA_011762765.2 Rhinocypha anisoptera | reverse complement strand
GGGGGGAGACGTAGAGAGGGAGGATATCTGCCCCACTCCCCTCTCGTGACATTGCATAATTTAGGTCACGTGGACTCATCGTGTGACATAGTGTGCGCTTTAATAAACATTGCACGCCCCCCCGAAAAAGGCACGCGGCAGAGGATGTCGAGGGCTGCCCGACCATTTATAATGAGGGAGGAGAAATAAAATAGGCGAAAAAGTTAGGGTGTACAGTGGAGGGAGGAAAAAACACACGAACAACCTACTTCTTCCTCTCGTAAAATAAATAAAACGCGTCCGACCGGTGTATTTGTCCACCATGAATGCCGCAACGCAATTACTAATCCTAATCTGTAATTAATAGGGAATCAAACTATGGGAAAACTAGAAATTTTGCAGAGTGTCGTATACATAACCATCAAGTTTGGTTAACTTGGTTCATTGGGAATGATCGAATATGAAACGGCGCATTGGAACGTCCCAGGATCAGTTGACATCACTCAAGTTCTGTCAACGTTCTAAGAAATAGCTCATTTATCAATCGACAGTTTCCAGGTCCTTAGTGACAGCGACTAGCGGAATAGATAGTTCCTAGGACGGTTCCTATTGCCAATCAACCTTTCAACGGGAGTACTGTATGCTTCAAAGGGACCACTAAAGGGCGAATGTTATCTGCTCATATAGCTCTATTTAAATTAACGGCCTCAATTAGTGAGAAAGCACGCTGCAGTAGATTTTGAGAAGTGCCAGTTAGGGTAAACTTGATGGTAAACGGAAAAAGTATGTAGCTGTTTATGGACAAATCAAGCAAATATTTTAATGCACAGAGGAATGGGAGTTGTCTCGAAAATTGATTCTTGTCAACTAACCCGAAGTACGTTTAGTAAAAGTAGAGCTGAAATAGTAAAAGAAAACAACGGTGTGTGGAATTTATCGCCCAGGGAATCTGGGCCAATAAGCTGTTTTCCACTTACTAGCTGTGGGTTCCCAAAATGATCCTAGCACTAAAGAAATACGACTTGGACTAATATGAGGGTGTCCGTAGACGGGAGGGACTCGAGTTTGCAACCAAGTCCACCACCACGCCCAGAGATCTCTATTCCATGGGCTTACCATACAAACAAACCAAGTATCAACCATTAGAACTTTGGATACCAAGTTAACGGTTAAAAGGAAATGAAAATTGATGAATATATCACCTAGAAATGGATTTAAGAAAGTGTTACACGAAGAAAACACTGTGTTTCAAATTTAATGTACTATGTACTGCTACTTTCAACTCCACGGAGTCAACGTATGGTACCTGATGATGATGACTTGATGCTTTGAAACTAGTTGTACCGTAATAAATTTTGGTGGTGGGAATACATCGCTTTTTTCATCATATACTAAATTAATTTCCTTAAGGTCAAGCGAAATACCCTTGAATTCATTAGATTTAGGACATATTTGGGCGTAGTTAAATCTGCACGCAGTAGTACAGTTAAAGTGCTTCTTCCCTCAGTTCCTCTTAGTGTAACGAAAAGGACGATGAATAAGCACACATTAGTGTTCTCTTTTGTTCCTCTAATTGTTTTTAGGGGGATTTACGGCTTTCCCGACTTCCGAACTACTCCAATGCATATAGCAGTCTCTATCGCAATCTAGCCCAGCTATAAAATTGAAAATCCTTTATTTTCGTATTCGGTGCTATATTACTCTGAACGAAATTTGAAAATTTGGCGGTTTCCATTTATTGTCCTCACCATGTCGTCTGTGCGTTATCCTTTTTGCACCCTCATTACATTCTGTGAATTAGAAAGCCGCGGGGAAATGAATTAAGCACTATTACCCCATGGCCTAGGTTCAAATCAGGAGGGATTTCATTGGCCAAGTCCATCTAACATCCAGGGGTACCAAAATTAAGGAAATTCAAACTACGAAGAAAAGTAACTGGCACAAATATGTTAAAGAATGAAATTCGCTCGCCATAGTGCTGAATGGGGTATAGAAAAAATTATCATTATTTCTTATTACTTTGGTGACATTGGCAATATATTCTTGCATAAATTTTGCATAATGTATGGGCAAATGATTTTAGCAAAAAACAGGCTATAAACCAGGGGTTGGTTTATTTATTTCTGATCATTTACAGAGGAAATTTACTTTAAAACAGCCAAATAAAGGAAATATAAAGATGTTTTGGGAAGGTTTAATAGAAAACAACCGTTTCCGTCATCTGCCTTGCCGGTTTTAGGCATGTCTTTCTGTTTAGCTTCACCATCATAAGACTTTGCCGGTCCCCTTTTCCCTTTCGGGGGGAATTTTCCATTAAGCTCCCGGGTATCCTGCTCGCTGAATATTTTCCCTCCACTTTGCCTTACAATAGAGGTGAACTATGGTTGTGACGTCTTCGACCTTCAGTGAAGCTATTATGTCCTTACTCCTTACTCCGTCTAGTCTGAAACACCCTTTAAATATCCTTAGGAACCTCATCTCCGCTTTCTTCAAAGCCTTTAGGTATTATAACCCGGATGCTCAATATTTCCAACTTTTGTGATAGAAAAAATTCTATGGGAAAAATAAAATTTCCTTCAAATGCTGTTCTGTTCTCTTTTACCTCCATGAAATTCAAAAAAATAAATATTTCTACTAATAGCAATAACTAAAAATGATAATTAATTTAAATAAGTAATAGTTTGCATTTACAAGTAACTTTCATCGCAATTAGGGAACTAAAAACCTTTCCACGGTTGGAGGTTATGACAAAAGGAATTCATTTTCTGGTTCGTACGATTTATTCAGGCTTTAATAAAAACATAAACAAACTAGACGTAATGTTTATTTTGTGAATATCATTATAATATATTTAGATCCAACTGTTTTAACAGGGTGGGAGGCGAGTTCTCATCCTGCTTAGCGCATGAATTACTTATTTTAAATGAATATTCTGAATGTTTTGCGTCAGAAAGAATACACAACCGTCAACATTCTAGAAAATCTATTTATCAAAGCCATCCCATATGAATGTGGAAAGTGAAAGGGGAAAAAACTGAAAAAAATACGAATTAGGAAACAAACAGTTTATGTTACGTTAAAACAAATCTGCGTACATTAAAAGCTCCATCCCGCAGATGCATGCGTAATTATGCATTCGCTTACGTCTCCGCAGAAACTACTCTGGTGAATAGTCTATATTGAATTCAGTTTTGGTATTACAGTATTGTGAGATGCATTATAAGATAATAAGCATTAAAATTTCCATGTTCGTAATTTTTTCAATCCAATACAGTTCCAGAAGAAGTTTCCAAGTAAAGAAGAGCTACCTAAATAAAATATGACCAAGGCCATTACACTACACCGTAAATCTCAGTAGATTGATATTTACAAGTGATTTAGCAAATGGTATAACTAATAACTTTATGCTTATTCAATGGCATGATAATTTGTTACTTAATTTATAAAATGCTAAAATAAAAGAATAATTAAAAAATAAATCATGTCTTCTCCCGAGGTATTTTTGCAACATATCTAAAATAATTGTACAAATCTGTCAGGTTACAACGATGAATTACACGTTTTTTATAATAAAACTGAATGAGACGTAATAATTAGCGTAATGTCCATCAGAGCCGAGACTTTAAAAGACTAGAAGTATATTCCCGGAAATCCAAATAATCTTTTTATATTCTGCTTCTCTGATTAAATAAAGATTTAAAAAATATGTCATATCATAAACTTCGTTATAGAGATATGTGGATGTTATAACCAACTTTATAATAAATGTGGACTCATATGAGCTGCCCTGGTAAGAATATATCTGGGAAATATGCGGACCGGCCAAAAATAGGTAAAGTATCCATAACTTTATGCAAATATCAATTTCTTAATTTTAAAAATTCTGATACGCAGAAAAAACTACAAAAATAATTAAAGTTCAGTGTCTTGTGATGCTCATTGTTCAGTAGAAAAATCTTAAAACTAAAGAAGGCGGTCGACTTCAGATAAAATAGTCAGTTTAGAAAGGACGAGGAAAAATATTAAGTATATACTGTGGAGTATCAAGTACCACTATAATTCTGAATCATGAAACAGTTCATTCCAATTCTGAAATAGCTACACTGATTCAAATTACGCCGCTCACTGCAGAGACTGTTTTAGACGACGTTCAACTGATTCCAAACGCTAAGCCAATAGAATCGCTAGAGAAGGGAAAAAAACTCTGCCCTACGACAACTCAAAAGAATAGAATACACAATGCGACGCTCCTCTAGTATGGGAGTAGACTTCCTATATTATTTGCATTTCATATTTTTCTACGTTCTCTAGTAATATTAATCAACATTAAATTTTTCCTTCTTGGGACATATTCTGCATATAACTATTCATCCTTGCGCACAAACTGATTTCTCCGTTACACGCAGATATACAATCAATCTATTTCTATCACGAATACATACAGCTGTGATCATTGGAAGGTATGAAGGAAAAATGAAATCTTTGAAATATTTCGACGCATTTTCAGCAGGAGTGGTTGGAAGGGTGAGACTGTTAAAAATATCTCTTATGCTCAAAGGTTTGAGCATTTGACGAGAGTCGGTAGCACTCCGGTTCATTATCCATGATTTCGCATTCGCGTTTAATAATTCCCACACCGAAGTAATATTCCATTCCGCCCTGAAGCATATGTGCATGCGTCCTTTCACTTCCACGCGCCTCTTCAAACCTACCACTCCGGCCTCCCCTTGGCCCACGTTCCTTTCTGGGGACCAATTTTACCAAACTTTCGTTACTTTCGAAAGTTAGTTATCCGTTCACTATCGATCGACATTGAAAAGTGACATTGTATTTGGGAGATCGAGGGGTCAGACAGAAGAACCTTACTGCTTTGCCGAATGAGCAGCGCTACAATTGGTTATATTGTGTTAAATAACTCATAATCACAAAACACGGCGATAAATGAGCTTAATTCCTCTTTCCGCTCATTAGCAAATAATTAGGAACATAAATTATGAATTTATGAAATATGGCCGCTAAATTCCGTTACGGCGAAGTGCAGTCACACGGAGAGAAATCTCTCGCAGTAAAAACACAGGAATTAATTAACAATATATACATTGCGAATAGAATTACCCCTACCAATGTTTTGCAATGAAGATTAATGTTAGTTACTTTCAAGGTTTTCATCAGTACGAGTATTGTTCCACGAAATTGAACATTGATTTTGGGTCTGAGTTCACGTTTCCTGGTTGCCGGCCGGTTTAGAAGGCAGCAGAGTGTCCGTCTGCCAAAGATCGTAGGTTCGAGTGCCGTTAGGGACTGTGTGTTTTTTATCTTGATTAAGAATATATTAAACGTAAAAGAGAAAATGTTGGTCCTAATTTCGTCTAAATTAAAGACAACACTGTTCTTACTGTTATCATTATACTGCATATTAAGCACATCAATATCCGAAGAACATTCTGAATAATATTTTTGTTATTAATTATTTTATTAATTAATATTTATACCATGTTATGTTATTAATAGTTACTATATTAAGAGAAAATTATGAAAGGGTTCTTCTTTTCATTAGCTCATATCTTATTATAATAGGAATTATTATTTTTGTAAGTAACTGTACCCTTATCTCTTGAAGTACAAAAATATCATTAGGACATTAACAATTTTTTTTTATAATTAATACGTCATTTTGCCTAAGGAATATGCGTCAATTCAAAATATCGATGTCAATGTTGCTGTAAGTATTCAAAGAACGCACTCTTTATGTATTAATAATACCCGACCTTTCTTTAACGGATTTGTCACTACATATTAGTTAACTGTTCAATTGCTGGATGATGAAGGGTAATCTGCTGGTTAATAAAGGTTTCTGATGAGCTCCTGATAGATTCCCTCCTACCCTGCCTTACGTTACTTTAACATAAATCCAAACTCAAGTCTGTTTACTTCCTACCACCTATCACTGTTCGTAACATATATACTCTCTGTCTATTACAGTACTCCAAGCCTCCATCATTTTCCCATACTACTGCAAGTGTATTCTTGTCCATCTCTTTCAATGGCTCTTCGGATATCTTCATCCTATTCGATTCCCAGAAATGCCCGAATGATGATGAAATGAAGGCACAACCAGTCGGGACGGAGCTCAGCCACCTTGTTGATTACCGTTCTGCGTTTACGGACCGACGATCCGTTTACCTATGTTTGTTCTCCAACCTAGCCTGACACCTGTCAACCTCGTTATACATCCATAGTCCTCGAAAAAAAGTATATTTCAAACAAATAAGATCACTGCCTTCATTTAGAATTGACCAACACCTCCTTATTCTGATGGTTCAAATGGTATCAGCCTTACATTTAACTCGGCCTTCCTATTCCTTGTAAATTTATGACTTTATTTGAATTTATAACTTGTTTTCATTCGAAATATTATTGTTTCAATTGGTTCATCGAAGCCTGTAGTCCTCTAGCTGCACAATTAGATAATGTTTGGTCGTCCGCAGACATAAATACTCCGAAGATAATCCACAGAGACAATAATTCCTGATTCCAAATCTTTCCATTTATGATTACTTTAACCAATTCCTCCGAATAAAACTTAAAATCTCATGTGATTACGGTTAGCTCTGACTAACCTCTCTGCTAATTATTTTTCTTTCAGATTACCTGCCTACTTTCGCGGCCTGAGTCATATACATTCTTTGAGCGTAAGTTGAGGAAGAATAGGAGAAGGGATCCATTGGGTGAAAAGTCGGTTTCACCACAATAAGATTGCAAGAATGCTAAGAAGCGTTCTGGCAGTCAGACAGTCAGACAAACGAATTAACTGGCACCAGGGCCATCTGACCCTTTGTCAAGGGGCCGGACGACCGTAGTACATGTTGCTTTAGCGTGGCCACCCAAGGGAATGCAACTGTTTGAAACAATTGTGTATCCCAAATGGTAGCAATTTTTCTTCCAACCCAAACATAGAACAAACGAGGAAAATCTGAATAATGAGACTACAAATACCATGCGGTAAAATTTATCTCAACCAGTGATTAATAAAAAATTCAAAGTTCATTTAGTTCACACATTTAGTTCGCTCTGATCAGATTTCGCTGAGGGCATACCCGATACAGAAGTGCCCCTAATTTATTCGGTGTGGTGCAGATAACCTGGGTGCTTGAATAATTTATTTCACTTGGGTGTTCATGATACAAACACCATTTCGTTAAGAAATAAGTTACAAAATTTGCAATTTCCACTTTTAAAAAACTTCTTCTTTATTTCGACATGTTTCGGTGCACTACACAATTATCAAGTCTATATCTTTCAACCATATCGTTAAGAAGACTTAGCTTAGTTTAACTTTAATCATTCTCTTAATAACCCGAGGTTTCATTTTGGATTCCTATTTTTAGACAAAAATGTTACAGCCCCCTAGGTGTGTACGTTGGTTCGTTCCAACGGATTATGCCTTTCCTTGGTATCGAGTTCACAGAATGGGTGCAGAGTAAATTGCAAACTGGAGGTTTTTTGCTCTATTTAAACGGGATTTACCAGAAATATATGTGATATTATAGCTGCAAATTATATCAAAACCCTCAATTATTTATCTAAAATTTTCCTGATAACTGGGAGGAAATTGGAGGAAGTAAATGTAGTTTTCATTAATCAAAACTTGCCGCTTATTTATCTGTGCAATGTTCGTGACATTTGATAGTGGGCATTCCAAATTAAAGATAATAATGGCTAATTATACATTGCACTGAAAGCAAATACTTTGTAATTCCACACAAATAACTCAATACAGGATACGACCTAGTTTTCGACGTTTGATGTCATAATAAGGATGAAGTGCAACTTCAAAACCTATGTCGTATGCTAATAAAAATTTTTCCGTGGATTTGCAAAGTGTTAGCTTTCAATTCAGTTGTCGAACAAGTTCCACCAAGTCACAAAAGAGACGAATGATAATGGCTTTATCATGTATACATTTCAAGGATAAAATTATATACTCCGTATTTTTTATTAGTATGTATACTTCGGGCCTAAACTAAATTGGATGAGGTAAAACCCAGTGAAACATAATGTTGTCATACTCGTATCTTCTTGCATTACTTTCTTAAATGTATTCGCTACTTGTGTAAAAACCATGACAAAATTAAATTAAATTCCAAAATATGGGACTAACACCATCTGCTCAAGCTTTGTACCGAATGGGAAAATTTGATTTAATTACGAGAGGATTGAGAGTATTAAGAATTTTGTTCTCCTGCTTTCTGTTAACTGTCTTCTGATTATTCTATAAATGTTATCCATTAAAATGAAGTAATATTATGATTTTATATTAACTTGTTGCCGCTATTAAAAAACAATATAAACGAGTAACGAATTGCATGTAATGTGAGAAGACATTCTTGCCTTCGACTGACAATTTGGTTCAAAATTACATCAACAACAAGGTTCATCTCTCCGAGACAGGAGAAGATCTAGATCAGCAATGAAAAAAACATGAGTGAGCCGCGGACATCAATATTCATGTTAAGTCTCTCTCGCGGCAGCCATGGAAAAAAAACGAATTCCGTCATATATTTGGAGACGAGAATGGACCAAAGCCGCATGGAGGAACGACAGACCCTTTAAAATTTCGTTGAAGTTACATAAAGGAGAAGAGACCGAGAAGTTACTTGCGTGGTAACTGCTGTAAACTTAACTCAAACGAGTAAGACGAGAATGGGAGGAAACGGGGAGTTGAGGAAGCAGCGGCTGATGGGTCGAAGTTAGCACCTCCCATCACTACCCCCGAGCGAAAAGGAAGAGCAGTGAACGAGGGTGGAGCTTAAAGATCCATAATTTGAGGATTGCGGGGTGTAGTCCTTTTTATTTTTGGTCGCCATCTTCAGGAGCGAAGATGGTATTAATACAGGCGTCGGATCCCGTTACATAAGATCTCACGGCATAAAATGAAAGCAATGGTTTTTCATCAAATTGCCTGCTGAATTGCCTGCCAAATTGCCTGCTAGGCCCGCGGTCGAGTCATTATCACCTGCCACTGCTTTCATGGTCGTGAGAATGTTATAATTGCAACGTAACAATGAAAAAGTCCAAATCAATAAAGTACCTAGCTGTTATATAATAAAGTAATGCATATACGGTTAAAGATCAGTTGATTAAATGATCAATAAGGATAACGAATATGCAGAAAATAGTTGATGATGCTACCACAAAGGAAGATTAAGTTGATTGTGATTACAAAATGAGGAGTACATTTTTAGAAAATTCAATGAAAATAGAAAAAAATTAATTACTCCCGGGTGAGATCACAAATAAATGTCATAATAATAATACTATTTATTCATCTTCAAAAAGGACATAGAATACACTGTTAGATGCCGTCACATTAATTATAAAAAGAATACAAAATAATATGATATAATTATTACAAATAAATATAATATTAAATACTAATAATATAAGACCTTATATAAATACAAAAATACACTTTCAAAATCTAACATTGATGAAGTCTAACTCACAGTACTTCTCTCTGGAGTAAAGGGGTTTGGTGATTAACCAATCATACAAAAACCTTCTGAACATTTTATAAGGTTATGAGCAGAGTTAGGCAGCAAATTCAGTAGCTTTAGTGGTAAACTCTCAACTATAAATGTACTGCCTAGTCTATACATTGGCAAGTCATCACAATTCCTTCCTCTAGTGTTATGGCTGTGAACGTCTTCCCTTTTGGATTACATATCCATATTCTCTTTTAGGTTACAGGGAGTAAAACAACACTCAACAGAGAGTAAAATATCAACTTATTATAAACCGTCAGTATTCTCCGTTTCTTAAATAGAGGTCGACAATGTTCAAATTGACTTGCAGTAGACAAGATACGAACTTCTTTTTTTGCAACAGTAGTATAATGTTACGTCAGAGGCATGCTCCCAGAGTCTAAAACCATAGGTGTAATATGAGAGTGAAAACATGCTTAATATGCACTGATTAAATAACCTTTGCTCAGACACATATTCAGTTTCCTGAGGAGAAATAAGGCTCGTGCAAGTTTTTTCCTAATAGCTAATAGATGTTAATTTGGGATTTAAATAATATCCTAGTAATTTTTACTGACTCACATTCGCCTTTACCTGATTTTAGTGATCACATAAGAAACTGGGTTTTATCAGGGTTCAGGAAAATATTGTTGGCAGCATACCATTCATTTACATTCTCAGGGATGACTGGATACCTACTTATAGCTCCATTATGATTGAGGGAAATATGCAGGAATGCAGTGTTCAAAGCATACAGGACGCAGTTAGTGGTCATACTAGGACCCAAGTCATTGATCATGACAAGGAAAAGAAGAGGGCCGTAAAATTGGAGTAGAGCGATTGGGAAAAAGTCTTGTTCAAAACGCCACCAGCATTTTGGATTCAAATCATTATGTAGATTATGATGTGTAAGTAAGCTCATACGAAGTCGGAGTGATAAGAAAAGGTTTTGACTTATCCCCAAATCCTTACTACTTGGGTACAAAGGAAGTTATGAGAGGAAAAAAATAACGGCAAGATGAAGGCACAGGAGTAGGAGGGAATAATTAAAGGAGATGTGAGTATATTTTACATTAATATGAGTATAGTAGCAGTGAGTTGGAAAAAGGAATTTTCGTTTGTCTCCGAGAACTAACTAATGAAAGGAGTCCATTGTAACCGATACTTTAATCTTAATAATTATAGTAAGTGTATTGTTAAACCTTTGAAAATGAGAGTAGCGCTTTACAGCAGAAGGATTCAAGTGTGTTAAAGAAAGAGAATTATCTTCCCCCCGAATATGACTTGTGTGATGAGGATATGAAGAAGGATGGATATAACAAGGTGGGTATAGAGAGATATAACTGTATAATTGCTATATAAACCTGGAAAATATGCATATTGGGTAGAGCACACAGCTATTTCACGGTCAATTCCTGCATCCAAGCTCATTAGATGTCCTTATATCACTGAACCCTTAATCGTCGTGATGAAGTTTTCTGTAAATCACGGGTGGGGAAGAAAAAGAAGAGGAGACTATCATTCAGTTCAAGGCGAGGCGGTCCCTATCATAGCCTACCAAATAATTAGTAATGAAACTGAGAGAAGAGAAGAAAAATAGTTTACTAAAGAGAAGGATTGTGCGAGAAAGGGTATGATTTAAGGAAATGGAAAGATGATAAAAAAACGTCGTAGGAGATAATGGCGACTAGAATATGCATACGCGAACGAATAGGCATTTTATGAGAAAATAGATTTTCAAACATTAAAAAGGAACCATTGTAGGTTCAAAGCGGATTATCGGTTTTAGAAACCCATGAATATTTAAAATATTTTATAAAACTTACACCAATTTAGTTCTTATGGTGGAAAAATAATTCCCATTCACTAGAAAAAAAAATCAAGTCGATTTGCCAAATGAACAATATAATTTCGTTTCTCCAGACCCCGCCGCATGATAGAAACCGGACAATGAAAAGTAATAAATACGAGAAGGAGAATTATCGTAAGATATCGGTTCAAGACGATGTCTAGAGTACGGGAAAATTTATTTTGAAAAAAAAAAGAGTCAAGATTTATCTGTAGATTCCGGAACCACGATTGAATAAACAACGCACAGCCATCACTGCGCCTGTTTCAACTTTTTTTTTAAACCTGCGCCTTTGTTTGTCAATTCCCTATTCTCAGTTCCGCTTGAAAATGCTCCATATGGACTGAGAATTTCTTCCCTGCGAGGGTGTTTACCGCAAGCTCCGCCCGGCGGCACAACGGTCGTCGAAAGGAATCAATTGTTGCCCACGTTCCCCCTCCTCCCCTCCGCCTTTCCCTCCTTTGGCGAAAAAAATTTTCCTATCATGGCGAGCACAATACCCCTTCTCCGGTCATTTCGCTCTCCTTGGGAAGAAATAGATCCCGTCACTTCTGAAGATAAACAATCTGAGAAATACCATTCACGGTGATTTGACGAGGAAACTTAAAATGTTCCCTCCTTTGACATGGACGTGCCCATTTTTTTGTCGCCACGGTCAATTATATACCTTCTTCCGCTCCTGCCCGTGAGAAATAATGTACGACCTTCCATTATCATCCATACTCATCCACTATTATTTCATTAATTCTGGTCATTATTCTCCCTTACAAGTTGTATTCGGCGTTGCACTTCTCATCGGCTCTTATAAGGAGGAGATTAGGCATTATATATTCATTTATATAGGAAAACAATTAAAGACACGATCACCTAGGTAAAATTTTGGTCGTCCATCATTATGACATATCGATAAGTCGTGTATCGATGATAAGTTATATCGATAAACAATTAAGTTTACAGTGGCCATTAACAATAATAGGACTATTTTTAGGATGATAAAGAATGAATTTTTGTTTCTGTTAAAAGTGTTAAATAATAACTCTTCTTGTTTTAAGGAAATCTGTATTAATTATTCATTAACAGTTAACGCTTGAAAGTAGCCAAGGAGGAAAATTGTCGAATTGTATTTATATTCATAAGCTCAATCTATTAGACCTTTAGAAAAAACAAGATATTTAAAATCTCGACGAAAGCCTTAATACAGATGCAGCCTAAAGGTATCTAGCGATAAAAGAATCAGAATTCTTCAATCCTTAGGGAGGCAAAAATGTGTTTCAAACAAGGATTTTTTTAATTTCCGGAGAAGAATTATAAACTTCTATGAGAGTAAATTGGTAGAATAATTAATAATAATACTTAATTTAATCTCGCAATGATAACGGCAAAATTTTATCCCATTCAAATCGTTGGTAAGTTATCCCCTTATCCAGTTTCACTGCCTAGGTCCCGTCACTCGATCGATTTGAATCTTTTTTCAAGGGAAACAGGAGATGCACCATCTTATCCTCTTTGGGTCTGTAGGACGATTTAATCCACTGGTTTCTGAAATGATCCACTTTTTCTCTTGACCATCTAACTTCGAACACGGAGTACTTCTGAGAGAGAGAGAGGGGGGGGGGGGATTCCTTAGCCCGTAATCTTACCAGTTCATGAGGACTCGCCTTTTTTACGATATCCCTCCTTACGACCAGGCTTTGCGTTTAAGGCCTGAGTCCCGCGACAAAATACTCTCCTCCGTGGTTCTACTTTTAGATAAACCTCCCCCAAGGAAAATTACGTCTTTAAAGACGTTCCTTTAACTAGTCGATTCCTTCTGGCCGCATAACTCGCCTAAGGATCATTCAGTAATTCCTAAGTCACACAAGTCACTCCTTCGCATAACGCTCTTCAACGAGGCGTCAAAAACCAAATGATTAGATTATAAAACGCGTCCGGTACACGTTCAAAAAAACTGCTGCGGTTGGTATGGCGGGGGGGGGGTAAGGAGGGGGGGGAAGAGAGGGGGGGAGGGGAGATATCTTCTTGCACTATGACGAGAAGGAGGAAATTTTT